>OY986991.1:27561517-27808814 GCA_963920545.1 Lepidium didymum | reverse complement strand
TTCGCATTCCAAGATTCGAGATTCCGGTGACCCATCGCCGTCGGTGAAACCTTCCTCTTCGTCGACGATATCTATCCAAGCTTCAGCTTCTCATTCGCTTGAGCCTCTTGGTTTCCCAACGCCTCACAAAACAAATTTCCCAGCTCATCCGAGCTTACCGCCTTCGGTTGCTAATCCACAGACGATGTCGCAGCCTTTGGGTACCACTATGATGTCCTCTACGCAATCTTCTGTCAGCTTGATCCCTTCTCTTCCTCCGACTACTTTTCCAGATCAACATTATCAACAATTTCCCTCCACTCTACCGACTTACCAGCCTTCGGCTTCATATCCATCTCAATCAATACCCTTCCGTCCCTCTTTGCCACATCACGTGACGCAAGATCAATACCTTCGTCCTCCACAATTTCCATTCCTTCTCCTTCACATTTCTTTAATTCTTATATGTTACAGAATTCTATTCCTAACTCACAGTTTCCTTTTTTACAGAATACTCAGTTTCCTCAAGTTGGGTGTGCTGGACAACAATTTCAACCAACCCAGTATGGACAACAGTCGAATGGCCTTCGTGACAAGATCCTTAATAAGGTGGAAATGCCAATTTTCGATGGGACAAATGTGTTTGGATGGATTGCCTTGGTTGAAAGATTTTGGCTTCTTGGCAACTACTTTGAAGATGAGAAGATGCATCTAGTTTCTATAAGTCTCTAACATGATGCTCTATCTTGGTTTAATTATTAACTCTCTCGTTCATATTTCACATCTTGGCAGCACATTAAGCATCAGTTAATAGCTAGATTCGGTATTGATGGTCAAGGACATCCAAGTGCTCGTCTCTATGCTCTCAAACAAATTGGGACTGTGGCTGAGTATGTTCATGAGTTCGAAGACTTGGCAGCTAAACTTCTATTTCTACCTGATGAATCTCTCAAGAATATCTTTATTAATGGGTTAAGACTAGAAATTTAGGACATAGTGTTAGCCCTGAATCCCATTGACTCTACTGCTACCATACAGGCTACGATTCGATTGGAACCACAAGCAATTTGTAAAGCAGTCGCTTCTAGCATTGATACTCCAAGCCATAACAATTACCACAAATCCCTGCCACTGAAATCTTCTATTGCGTCTCATCAATGGCGCGCTCGTCCTGTTTCACTTCAGCCTTCACGATCTTCCACAGTTGATCAAGGATCTGCTAGTAATTCATCATCTGCTACTCACCAAAAAGGTCGTCTTCATTTATCAGATGCAGAATATGCGGATCGTAAGCGGAAAAGGCTTTGTTATAGATGTGCTTCTCGATGGAATCCTAGCCATGAATGTCCTATGAGGCATCTTCAAGTTATGACAGTTATTGATGGTCAGCATGTGGAGTTGTTAGATGACTTATGTAACGAGCCCTCACCACCACCATCAGACTCGGAACCTAGTGCATCGGACCTTTTTGCCTTATCCCTTAAATCTTTCTTAGGTCTTGGTACTTTTTCTGCGACTAAATTGATAGGATTCATTGGAAAAATGCAGGTTTTGGTGATGGTTGACAATGGGGCTTCTCACAACTTCATTTCACCGAATGTGGTTTCTAAAGCAAGCTTCCTTTAACTTCCATTTCTTCTTGTAATATTAGACTAGGAACTGGATTAATGGTTACTAGTGGTAGTATTTGTTTTAATGTAGCATTGTAGATGCATGAAGCTAAAGTTAATACTCACTTTGTTTGTTTGGAGCTTGGGGGAGCTGACGTTATCATGGGGATGCAATGGCTAAGTTCGTTGGGAAATTGTGATGTAAACTGGGATGAACACAAGATTTTGTTCTTTGCAGCTCGACAAATGGATCAATATTCGTGGTGATCAGTCTCTTATGCAGCATGTGGTCTCTCTTAAGTCGCTCCAGCCAGCTTTAGCTCATAATTCCAAAGGATACCCCATTCAATTACATAACATCTCTTCCTCAGGAAATACTCCTACGGTACCCTTTGCTCTGTCTAATTTGTTACTTCAGTTTCCTAATGTGTTTTAGGAATCGTCTGCACTTCCTGCTATTCGCAGATTCGAACATTCCATTCATTTGGTCTCTGGTACAACACCAATAAACGTGAGACCCTATCACTATCCACATGTTCATAAGGAAGAAATGGCCAAATTAGTTTCAACAATGCTTTAGTCAGGGATTATCCGACCTAGTAGAAGCCCATTCTCGAGTCATGTCCTCCTCGTTAAGAAAAGGACAAGTTTTGGCATTTATGCACCGACTATCGTGCTCTTAATCGCGTTACGATTCCTGATAATTTCCCTATTCCCATCCAAGATCAATTGATTGATGAGCTGAATGGTGCTACGATATTTTCTAAATTGGATTTGTGTTCCGGTTATCATCAAATTAGAATGAGTGATTGTGACATTGAAAAGACTGCCTTTAGAACACATGATGGACATTATGAATTTTTAGTAATGCGGCTAATGCCATTTGGCCTTATGAATGCCCCGACAACCTTTCAGTCCTTAATGAATCATCTCTTTCGGCATTATTTACGTCAGTTTGTCCTCATATTCTTTGATGATATATTGGTGTTTAGTTCGGATTTGGAATCACATTTACAGCACTTAAAACTCATTTTGCAGATTTTTATTAACAACAAGTTGTATGCAAATGAGAAGAAGTGTTTATTTGGACAAACACAAGTGGAATATCTTGGCCACATACTTTTAGCTGACGGTGTTTCTACGGATCCTGTCAAAACTGAGGTCATGAAACATTGGTCAACTTCGCGCACTGTCAAGGATTTGAGAGGATTTCTTGGTCTTACGGGCTACTATCGTCGCTTCATCAAAGGTTATGGTTCCTTAGCTCGTCCCCTAATAGCACTCTTGAAGAAGGATCAGTTCTTTTGGGACCAAACAACACAATCAGCTTTCTCCACGTTAAAGGATGCTATGATATCTGCTCCAGTCCTGGCTTTACCAGACTTTTCTTCTGTCTTTGTGGTAGAATCAGATGCCTTCGGTCATGGCCTAGGCGCAGTTCTTTCTCAACACAAGCGGCCAATAGCATTTTTTAGTCACAGTTTAACTCCTCGTGAGCAGTTAAAACCTATATATGAACGAGAATTGATTTCTTTTGTCATGGCGATTCAGAAGTGGTGTCATTACCTTTTAGGTAGGAAATTTGAGGTCTGGACGGATCAGAAAAGCCTAAAGTACCTTTTGGAGCAACGTGAAGTTTCTATGGACTACCAAAAATGGCTGGTCAAGCTTTTGATCTTTGATTTCGACATCAGATTCAAGCCTGGATGCGAAAACAAGGCTGCAGATGGCTTGTCTCGCATTTCTCTTGCTTCCATTGATCTTTCTTTCCATCCTTGGCTGTTCTCTTTAACTTTTCCTACTCCTTTGCAGTCACAATATTTTTCGTGAGATTGATTTAGATCAAGATATTTAGACCAAAATTAAGCGTATCAATGATGGTCTTGACGTTGACAAATCTTTTACTGTGGTGCAGGGCCGACTGTTTCGTGTTGGGAAGTTGGTCATACCGCGTAGTTCTGCACATATTCCTTTGTTGCTGCGTGAGCGTCATGATAGTAAGATTGGTGGTCATGCTGGGGTGTTCAAGACATTGAAGCGGATCAATGCTACTTGCTTTTGGACAAATATGCGTAAAGACATTGAGAAATATGTCTCTGAATGTCAGGTCTGCTAGGTCAATAAGGCTTCTTCCTTATCTTTAGCCGGTTTACTGCAGCCTCTGCCTATTCCATAAGCAATTTGGGAGGACATATCTATGGATTTCATAGAAGGACTTACCAACTCAGGTGGTTTCAATTGCATATTAGTTGTTGTGGATAGATTGAGTAAATATGGTCACTTCTTAGCTTTGAAGCATCCTTTTACTGTTGTGCTTGTTGCTAATACCTTCCTTCGTGATATAGTCAAGCTTCACGAGTTTCCTAGATCTATTGTTTTTGACAGGGACAAAGTTTTTATGTGTAAGTTTTGGATATATTGCTTCAAGCTGCAAGGTACTGAGCTCAAACATAGCATAGCTTACCACCCACAAACAGATGGTCAGACCGAGGTCTTAAATCGCTGCTTAGAGCAGTACCTCATGTGTTTCATTTCTCAGACTTCGAAACAATGGTACAATTATCTACATTGGGCATAATACTCTTATAATACAACATTTCACACAGCCATCAAGACCACTCCCTTCCATGTCGTTTATGGACGTTCTCCACCAGAACTGCTGCAGTTTGAGCAGCATTCTACTTCTAATTTTGAGTTGGAAAAGTCTTTAATTGACAGAGATCGCATGCTTTCATTATTACAATTTAACTTGTCTAAAGCGCAGGAAAAGATGAAGCAATATGCAGATGCATCTCACAGGGATGTTGAATTTGTTGTAGGTACTTTGGTCTATCTTAAGCTACAACCTTTTCGATAATCTTCGGTTGTGCGTAGGTTCTGTCCCAAGTTGGCAACACGTTACTATGGCCCTTATGAGGTGTTGGAACGAATTGACAAGACAACTTATAGACTACAATTGCCGATATCTTCCAAAATCCATCCTGTTTTTCATGTTTCCAAATTGAAATAGGTAAAAGGCACTCCATCTACAACACTTAGCCTCCCAAATTCATTTCAATTTGTTGATGATTCCAACATAATTCCTGCGGATATTTTAGAAACTCGTTATACTGCTGATGGACATCTCCAAGCCTTGATTCGTTGGATTGGATTACCTTCACACGAGACTTCATGGGTTATGGTCGTGACATCGCAAAGCAATTTCCGAGTTTTTCAGCTTGAAGGCAAGCCGAGTCTTGTCCCGAGGGGTAGTGATAGGCCTTGAGAGCATTCTACCGGCGCAACAAGAGATCTAATGAGAATTAAGCTTTAGTTTCATGGCCTTAGTCTCTTTTAAAGGTAACTGGTTATTTCTTATAATTGATTAATGATTCTCTGCAAGTCACGTGAGTTCCTTCTGCTTTAGAGTTTCCTTTATTTGTCTTGTAATGTTTAGAGTATAAATAGAGAGTCTTTCACATTTATGTATATTTGGCTAGAAACAAGAGAGAAATAGAGTCTGTAAATTGGAGAGTCAGGCTTCGTCACAAACCTGTGCAACCTTGTACCTTCTTCATTAACGCGTAAACCTGTACTGTCGGGTTCCGACAACTTTGACGAGTAACACTCCTTCTCTGATATATGATCTAAACAAATTGGTGCGGCGTAGCCCTTCTCACACGTATTACGATGACTTAGGCACAACACATCTCAGATCTTGAATCCACGGTGTTTGATATCAATAATCGGATTGGTGATTTGCATAAGAACCTTGAAGATTCGGTGAACCATCTTGCCTCAAAGATTGACTCCAATTTGACGTCTTCCACTAATTCGCACCGACTTCATGACGATCGCCTTTCATCTTTGGAATCTAGTATTTAATCTTTGAATACTTCAATTCAAAGTCAGTCGCAAACCATCGATAAGCTTCTGCAGGTCCATAACACAGATTCGCATTCCAAGATTCGAGATTCCGGTGACCCGTCGCCGTCGGTGAAACCTTCCTCTTCGTCGACGATATCTATCCAAGCTTCAGCTTCTCATTCGCTTGAGCCTCCTGGTTTCCCAACGCCTCACAAAACAAATTTCCCAGCTCATTCGAGCTTACCGCCTTCGGTTGCTAATCCACAGACGATGTCGCAGCCTTTGGGTACCACTATCATGTCGCAGCCTTTGGGGCACATGTAATAGAAAAGATTGAATCCTTTGGTTTTTTACTGTGTGTTTCAAACTTTACTGTGTTTCTGTTTGAATTTCTAAAGAGTTGTGTTGTAGATTCTGAGGGATGTTGGAGTTAGGGAGATGAAGGTGATGACTGATAATCCAGCACATTATGTTGGTCTTAAAGGTTATGGTTTATCTATTACTGGTAAAGTTCCACCAGTTAGTCCTCTTCCTGGTAAAGTTTCTGGTTCATTGTGTTTTTGAGTTCGGGAAATAATATGATCCTTATCTGATTACGTTCTGTCTCTTTGAGTGAGTTAGTTTGTTCTTAATGTAGTTTTGGCATATAAACTAGCGTACACCACATATTTCAACATTTTCATTCCAGGATGCGTCAACATTGCTCCATCCACGACCGTCTGAGCATTTGGGTTATTCCTAGCTAATAGCCTATCAAGTTTGGCCTTCTAGATTCTCCAAAGAAGTCAAAGAAAAATCTGAAATCTATCTGACCAATCCTTGGTTCTATGCTCTTCACATGGCAATTTACATTCTGCAAATTAAGCTAGAGGGGCATTGCATTCGTCAAGAGGAGAATCCAATACAAACACCAGACTATCCCACCCATAACGAATGAACACTTTGTTCTTACTAACCCAAAGAAAACTGTTTCCAATTATATCTTTAAACTCACAACGTACATCGATATCCATTTCCCCAAAACGTACATCGTAAACGACCACCACACAAGCCCTAAATTTGAATAATTGTTGAGAGAGAGAGGTGGGAAGTAGAGGGATATTGGTAAAAGAGTATCCAATAGTCTGGTGAATGAAATGCAAATGCACTTCTACATCTGATAATACCTCATCAATTGCAATTGGATGATCATTCCAGCTAGTTTCAGTCAATGCCTTGCACCATCGAAAATCAACCTCTTTAAGAAGTTTCAGTTTATAAATGTTTAAGGATACACGTACTAATCTGCTGCCTTGCCACATTGTTAGGCTTTTGAGCTTAGTGAAGTTCTCTATCCACCAAGGGACCTCTTATATCTCTGTTTCTAATAAATTGAGTTCTTCAATGTTAGTCTAAATATTTGAAAAAATCTGTAACTGTGAGCATCCACTGAAACAAAGAACACGAGAGAACAAAAGTTGATGTCGGTGGGAAGAGTCTCCAGGTTTATGCAGTAACTTATCTCCAATTCTTCAAGTTGAATGAAATTCTAAATAGATGAAGGAAGCTCCACCAAACTTGAGATCTTCGAGATTTTCAAACTCTTTAGAGAGTAAGGCTGAAAAAGAAAAAAATAATACAATGAAATTATTGCTTAGATTTAAGGTTGTTAGTCCTCCTCTATGTGTTTAAGGATCTGCTACTGTAATTAACAACAAATAAATATGATAAACTAAGTCAAGCATGTAATTTTCAAAGAATAAACTCGAGCTTTGAAGAGTGGAAGTTGGTTAGCTTCACAAATCGGCCAAGTAACAGAGACAACACCAGCTAGTGTTAATTCTCGGACACGATTAAAATCAAAGATCTGGAGGCTTAAAACAGCCCCAAAGATCAAATTCTTTCTTTGGCGGGTCTTGTCAAATGCAATTGCAGTTGCTGAAGCGCTGAAACAACATGGTATTCATATCAACGACAACTGTAAGGCCTGTGTTCATGTGTGTGAAATTTCTGTTGTCTCATAATATTGTTAGAGGTTTAAAAGATTGGATTATATATAAGATTTTATCAATCTAATTAATTATAAAAATACAATAATAGGAAATGTATTTGATCTCAGCTCAATATTTAAAAATAGAAATTCTTGTTTGGTCCCAATATTTTATAATTTCTCGTTTGGTTATTTACATTAAAAACCATTGTGAGAAATTTAAATTGTCATTATCCAATCAAAAACGTTATGAAAGAATGTTGAAACGTAAAAGAATGCTGAAACAACCACAAGACTCTTTAGTGTTGAAACAACCACAAGACTCTTAGTGCTGTGTGATGAAAGAATGTTGATATCTTTTTCAGGATGCAAAAACTGGAACATCCACAGGTGTCTCAGCTTGTGATAGGGCACAAACAATATTAGCTCTTGCATCAAAAGATTTAAAACCTCAAGATTTCAATCGTCCTGGTCATATTTTTCATTTAAGATACAGAGAAGGTGGTGTTCTTAAAAGAGCAGGGCATACTGAAGCCTCTGTTAACTTGACTGTGTTGGCAGGTTTAGAACCAGCATCGGTTCTATGTGAGATTGTAGATGATGATGGTTCTATGGCTAGATTACCAAGACTTCGCGAATTCACTAAAGATAACAACCTGAAAATAATTTCAATCGCTGATTTAATCAGGTAACATGATTGAGAAAACATGTTTCACCTAACTCAACTCTCATTTACTGTAACTTTTCTGGCAGATACCGAAGGAAAAGGGAGAGACTGGTTGAGTTTACAGCGGTTGCACCTATACCGACAATGTGGGGGCCATTCAAAGCATTTTGCTTCAAGTCATTGCTTGATGGAGTTGAACACATTGCAATGGTTAAAGGAGAAATCGGAGATGGTAAGGATATTCTGGTTATAGTCCATGCGGAATGTATTTCAGATGACATATTTGGAAATAGCTCTGGTGGAAAACAATTAGCTATTGCAATGAGACATATTGAACAAAATGGGAGAGGTATTTTTGTTTACTTACGTCGTCCTGAAAGTAAAGGCATTGATCTAAGCCATAAGCTGAGGCTGTTGCTTCACGAGAATACAGCATTTGAGCACAAGTAATAGAAAAGATTGAATCTTTTGGTTCTTTACTGTGTTTCAAACTTTAGTGTGTTTCTGTTTGAATTGCTAAAGAGTTGTGTCGTAGATTCTGAGGGATGTTGGAGTTAGGGAGATGAAGGTGATGACTGATAATCCAGCACATAACGTTGGTCTTAAAGGTTATGGTTTATCTATTGCTGGTAAAGTTCCACTCAGTTAGTCCTCTTCCTGGTAAAGTTTCTGGTTCATTAAGTGTTTTTTGAGTTCGGGAAATAATATGATCCTTATCTGATTACGTAATGTCTCTTTGAGTGAGTTAGTTTGTTCTTAATGTAGTTTTGGATAAGCCTTTCCTCCTACCAATCGAACATTCCCAGTTTCATCTCTTACAATCTAGTGTACACCACAGATTTTAACATTTTCATTCCAGGCTGCGTCAACATTGCTCTATCCACGATCGTCTGAGCATTTGGGTTATTCCCAGCGAATAGCCTATCAAGTCTGGCCTTCTACATTCTCCAAAGAAGTCAAAGAAAAATCTGAAATCTATCTGACCAATCCTTGGTTCTATTTATACTAATCCTTCTCCTCTTCTCTCTGTTTTGTTCTGCTTCTTCTCTTTTGTGTGTCTTCTTCTTCCTAAATATACGAAGTACGGACGACTAAAATCAGTAAAAGCAAAAGATGACCAAATATGAAGATCCATTATTTTCATTAACAGATTGCATGCACAAAGACAATCAAAATATAAACCACTTAACAATTGAAACTTACTCTTTATTGTACGGTCACAGAATCTATTGAATAGATACTCCTAACTAAAATGCTTCTCTGTGGTAACTAAAACAAGATAGTTATTAAATTTTTTGGTTACCTGAAAACGTCTCTCTTGTTGGGTTAATCAACCACTAAAGTCCCAGAAATCTGCAATTATAAAAATCTGTAGATATATTGTACAGATTAATGTCAGTTATATAGTATCATGGTTTATCAAATAAAAGGTTCAATTCATATTAGTCCTTAAATGCTTACCCATAATACCCTTTTTATTATCTTCATTGTCTTCACTTTCACTAACAAAATTGTCTTCACAAACATGAGGATTACTAAGTCCGGTCATTGGTGATGAACATTCCTCTAAGAGTTGTACGCCCCATCTTTTTAATGTAATCTTAGTGTCATTCGACCACCTATGACGTATGTGAATCTCCATATCCACGTGATCGTAGTTCAGTTGAGCTAAAGGGGCATTGCATTCGTCAAGAGGAGAATCCAATACAAACACCACACTATCCCTCCCATAACTAATGAACACTTTTTTCTTACCAACCCAAAGAAAACTGTTTCCAATTCTGTCTTTAAACTCACAACGTACATCGATACCCATATGATCATATTCATAGTCTACACCATAGTCCTTAAAATAATGAGGGTAGCAAACAACTACCACGCAAGCTCTAAATTTGAATAATTGTTGAGAGAGAGAAGTGGGATGTAGAGGGATATTGGTCAAAGAGTATCCAGTAGTCTGGTGAATGAAATGCAAAGGCACTTCTACACCTGATAATACCTCATCAATTGCAATTGGATGATCATTCCAGCTAGCTTCATTCAATGCCTTGCACAGTCCAAAATCTGCCATTTTTAGAAGTTTCAGTTTATAAATGTTTAAGGATACACGTGCTAATTTACTGCCCTCCAACATTTGTATGAAATTAAGCTTAGTGAAGTTCTCTATCCACCAAGGGACCTCTTCTATCCCTGTTTGTGATAAATTGAGTTCCTCAATGTTAGTCGAGATATTTGGAAAAATCCTTAACTGTGAGCATCCACTGAAACCAAGAAAACGGAGAGAACAAAAGTTGATGTCGGTGGGAAGAGTCTCCAGGTTTATGCACTTATATATACTCAATGTGTCAAGTTGATTGAAATTCTTAATAGAAGAAGGAAGCTCCACCAAACTTGGGATAAAATTTCCTTAATGAGTAAGGCTGAAAAAGAAAAAAATAATACAATGAAATTATTGCTTAAATTTAAGGGTCTATGTGTTTAAGGTTCTATGTTTTAGTTCACACTCTTCATCTATGTGTTTAAGGGTCTGCTACTACTGTATTTAAAAACAAATAAATATGATAAACTAACTAAGTTAAGCGTGTAATTTTCAAATAATAAATTCGAGCTTTATATTTTGAGATTCCAATGAAAGAAAAGAAAAATAAAATTTGAAAAAAATGTAATGAAAAAGTTAAAATATCTATTATCATTAAATTATTGTTGTTTTATACTTTAAAAGAATTCTATATCTAATCTTTGTCTTTCTGAGTTTTGGTACTTAGTGGGTAAGATTAGACTTTTTTCCTTACCCCTTGGTTGTGATTTTGTGCTTCTTATAGGTTTTATCAATTTATAGGTTTAGTTCACTGATTATTCTTGATTGTTTTTTTTTTTGGGTTCACATATAACTCGGTTTAGGATAGATGTAATCGGGTTTAAATTTTGTCATTTCGTTTACGGTTAACTGGTCCTTAGAAAACCAATTTTATGGTCCGTGGGAATTTTTTTTGTGTAAATACAAATTTAACATTTGATTTTAGTGTAATAAGATATTTAACTTATAAGATAGGTGGAAATAGAACTATCCCTAAAGTTCGTGTTAAACTGAGGTTATATAGAACTTACGAAGAGGAAATAAATTATTATCCCTTATTTCACTAACGAATGACAATATATACTTATATTTATAAAGAAAAAATACCTAGATAATATGTTAATAATTGTACTGATACTTCCACAATTATTTTTTTCAAAAACATTTGATTTGTTTTTTAGTTGAGAAGACATTTTTATTCAAGATATTAATTTCTTATTAAAAGGTAAAGTTAAATACATACTTGCGCTCTAGCCCATAATTTCTCTCTGGTTATTCTGTTCATTCCAATATTCCTTCCACTCAAATTACCTTCTTGGCTTATCCAGAACTCTGAGATGCTGGTTGAGATATCAGGAAAACTATTCAACCATGGGCATTCAAGTTTATTAAGAGATCGGAGATTGATTCCGTTGGGAAGAGTCTCCAAACTCACGCATGTCCACATGTCTAAATCCTCCAGCTTATTGAGATATTGAAAACAAAAAGGAAGTTTCACCAAACAAGGGCAATACCGAAGAGAAAGTTTCTCGAGATTTGTGGCTTTCGAAAGATTTGGGATTTCTTTCAAATATATAGATCCTCTCAAATCCATTTCCTTGAGCCCATTAAGTGTCTGAGGTATAAATAAGGTATACACATCAGTTAAAATTTTAAAATGCCATGTAACAAGTAAAATGAGCATTTCCTTTTTTATAAAAAATAAATTTGAAAATTTAGGATAATACTTACTTGAACTCCTTCCCAAAGTCTCTCGAGTTTACTCCCCGGCATATCGAGCTTAACCAGGTTTTCAGGACAAAAACTAGAAGGCATACATCTCCCTGGGTATTCGTCAAACCTTAACCATCTAAGTTTTTGTGGTAAATGCCACTCCTTATCCCATTTTGCTGTCAACGTCTCTTGGTACCCTTTTTCAGTGTAAACTTTTAGAAAACGCAGATTAGGCATCATCTTGAAGACAGTCTCATGTACATGTAGTTCATTCATCTTATTCCTTTCCAAAGCAATACCTAAAACCTTGTTGGTACCCTGAGATTATAAAATCATTAAAATTTTCTGGATGACATGCTTTTAATCTTACAGAAGGATATATGAAAGAGCATGAGAAAACTTACAGAATTATTTTCCAGTAAATCACATATATCCTTTGCATCCACTAGGAATTCTCGTTCTCCAGGCTCCTTGGACTGTGCACGAACGATTTCTTTTCCCATTTTTTGTAGCAAAGAGTGCATCTCAATCTGCTTCTCAAAAGTACCATCTCTTATATATATGAGAGACTTATCAACAAGGTTTTTCAAACCTATATTAACATCTAAGTTGCTGTCTGCTAGTAGTAGCAGCTTGATGTCTCTAACACTTTCCCCATTAAAAAGGCATGCAATGTGACGAAATAAAGCTTTATCATTTGGGCTATTTAATCCATCGTAGCTGACTCTTAGCGTCTTCTCAATGTCACCATTCAAACCCTTAAGAAGGTCCGGCTGCATTTCAATCAAGTCTTCTTTCTCTCTACCCTTTACATACGAGCCCAAAACACGAAGACCCAAAGGAAGATTACCGGCGCTCAATGCAATTTTAGAAGCAAACTCCATCAAACCATCAGGTGGAGAGTAGTTTCCAAAAGCAGATTTACAAAACATCTTAAGAGCTAGCTCATCAGATGGGAGACATACCTCATAAATATGATCAATTCCATGGCTCCTCAAAAAACGTTTATCATTTGTTATCACAATGATTCTGCTCCCACATCCAAACCATTGAGTTTGACCAACCAAAGTATCTAGCACCTCTTGATGATCCAAATCATCAATAAAGATAAGAACTCTACGGTGTTTCAGCATTTGTCTCATTGCTTTAAAAGAATCTATCTTAATGTCTCTTTTGTCCAAAATTTCAGACAAGAAACTTCCTACCAAATGCAACTTCACGTTGGGGTCGTAAGGATTGGCATTTTCATACTTTTTCATAACGTTAGATACGAACGCTTTGTCTATGAAAATCTTCGATTGGAACCGATGAGAGAGTTGACTATACAACGTTCTTGCAATAGAAGTTTTTATAAGTTTAATACGAATTCAAGTCGTACAAACCAAAAGTACGAAACAGAATTGCTCCGTTTTATCGTATTGTCAAATCTCAATTTCTTGTGTTATAAGTTACTCAAAATGCAATCGCTTTTCACTTATACAAGAACTGATACTTTATTTATAAATATGAATGTGTATATATATGTTACATAAAGACAAAAATCGAAGAGATACAACTCTTCTAAAAGACACAACTTAGACTTAAAGAATCGCAACCCCTCATAAGTAACCAAGCGGTTATTTTCGTATTACGAAAGGATACGATCATGATTTCCAATACAAACTTAGACTTATATATTCAATCTCTTTACATAATTAAGACATAAATATAAACTTAGACTTATACGATTAAGCATAGGTTCAATCTCCAATACTCCCTCTTTAATCATGCTTCATCGTCTTCGTTGTTACTCCAATTTTCTTACGAAGATCTTCAAACCTTGACCCAGATAATGGCTTAGTTAGTATATCAGCCAACTGCTTCTCTCCTGAACAATGTTCCAAACGAATCAACCCTTCTTGGACTGCTTCTCTCACAAAGTGATACTTGATATCAATGTGTTTAGTCCTTTTGTGTTGAACCGGGTTCTTCCCTATTGCAATGGCTGACATATTGTCACATAAGATTGTCACGCCATCTTCAGACTTGAAACCTATCTCCTTTATCAATCTTTGCAGCCATATCGCTTGATTTGCTGCAAGACATAACGAGATATACTCAGCTTCCGCCGTTGATTGTGCAACTATCTTTTGCTTGTTAGATTGCCACGAAAACACGGCTGACCCAATGGTGAAAACGTATCCAGATGTGCTTTTCTTATCCTCTATAGAACCGGCCCAATCACTGTCTGAATAGCCAACAAGTTGAGGATCTAACACGTTCTTAAAACGTAATCCAAGTTGCTTAGTTCCTTGTAAGTAACGCATCACTCGTTTTGCTTCTTTGAAGTGTTTCTTCTTTGGAGATGACATATACCTTGCTAGATATGAACTTGCATAGGTTAGATCTGGTCGTGAAGCGCATAAATACATTAGACCTCCCACCATGCTTCGATATGTGGATAAGTCTTCGAATGCTTCATCATCTTCGTCTTCAATATTCTTTCCGTGAGGAATAAGTGGCATCCTTACACTCTTGCAATTGGTCATGCCAAATTTTTCCAAGAGTTTGTTGGAATATTTCTCTTGAGATAAAAATATTCCATCATTGTCTTGAGTGATTTCCAACCCTAGAAAGTAATTGAGATTTCCTAGATCAGTCATCTCAAATTCATTCTTCATATCCTTCTTGAAGTCTTCGATCATCTTCATGTTGCTTCCCGTGATAATCACGTCATCGACATACAAACTTACTAGCAACACGTCATTCATCTCCCTCTTCACATATAAGGCTGCATCATTTACACTTCTTGTGAAATCGTTCTTTACAAAGTAAGTGTCTATTCGTCCATACCAAGCCCGTGGTGCTTGCTTCAAGCCATAGAGTGCTTTGTATAAGCGTAACACCTTTTCCTCTTCTCCCTCTTGAATAAAACCCGGTGGTTGTTGAATGTATACTTCTTCCTTCAATTCACCATTGAGAAATGCGGACTTTACATCCATTTGGAAGAGAGTCCACTTCTTTTGAGCCGCCACTGCCAATATCATTCTTATTGTGTCATGTCTTGAAACCGGTGCAAAGGTTTCAACATAATCTACTCCATATTCTTGTGTGAAGCCTCTTGCCACAAGCCTTGCTTTGTGTTTTACAATCGCCCCATTTGCATCAGTCTTCACCTTGAATAACCATTTCACACTTATAATGTTTTTATTTCTCGGTTTGTCTACTAACCTCCATGTGTTGTTCTTTTCAATCATAAAGATTTCTTCCTTCATTGCTTCCTTCCAATCTTCAATCTTTGACGCCTCTTCAAATGTTGAAGGTTCCTCCGCAAGTATCATACACATTTCGTGTACAAAAGCTTCTTCATTGAGGTTTGTAGTTTGTTGCATTAATTCATTAATTGATCGTACTCCTCTTGGACCGACCTCGTCTTCATTCTCGGTTTGATTGTCTTCAACATCACTCGAAATCCTTAGTTGAGACATTGAACTGGTTACATCTTCAAGTTGATCATCTAACTCCATTTGATGATCGTAAGATGTCGTAATATTCTCCAAGATCATTTTGGAAGGAACCGAAGCCTTTATCTCTTTCTTATCCCAACACCAAGTTTTATCTTCATCAAAAGTCACGTCCCTTGACACTTGCACCTTTTCATCTTCGACCAAGAATACTCTATAGCCTTTAGATTCAAGACTATAACCGATTAAGATCCCACGTTTTGCCTTCTCATCAAGCTTCCTTCTCTTCTCAATTGGAATTTGAACATAACAAAGACAGCCAAACACTCTTAAGTGATCAATGTTTGGCTTCTTTCCACTCCATAGTTCTAGTGGAGTTATGTTTTCCTTTAATGCTTTAGAGGGTAGTATGTTTTGAATATAGACTGAAGTGGCCACCGCTTCTGCCCAAAAAGAATTTGGAATACCTTGATCAGCAAGCATAGATCGAGCCATTTCCATTATAGTTCGATTTCTTCTCTCGGCAACACCATTTTGTTGAGGAGAGTAAGGTGTTGTTGTTTGCTTGTGAATACCATTCTCTTGACATATTTTCTTGAATTCTTTGGACAAGTATTCTCCTCCACCATCAGTCCTTAAGAGCTTGATGTATCTTCCGGTTTGTTTTTCAACAAGAGCTTTGAATGTCTTGAACTTAGAAAGAACTTCATCCTTTCTTTTAATGAAGTATACCCATGACATTCTAGTAAAGTCATCAATGAACAAGACAAAGTACTTGTTACCATTCAAAGATGACATTTGCATAGGACCACAAACATCCGAATGTACAAGCTCCAATGCTTCGTTGGTAGTGCTTTGCGATTTCTTAGGAAAGCTTCTTCTAGATTGCTTCCCTCTTTCACAAGCGTCACATACTTCTTTTGATATAGAGAACTTAGGTAAGTTCTCTACTATCTTTAACCTCTGCATTGCTTTCAATTTGTCGAAGTGTACATGCCCTAGACGTCTATGCCACTTCTTAGATTGATCCTCTTCCATCGTAACCAATGCGACTTCCTTATTCTTGCACCATTTGATAGGAAAACTTTTATTTTTCATTTTTACTTCCATGATTTTCCTTTTCCGTGGATCTTCGACTACACAATAGTCCTTCTCAAACACAAGACGATATCCGTTTGATATCATTTGAGCAACACTAAGTAGATTTCTTGCAAGAGCCGGTACAAACAATACTTCCTTTATCGTATAGATACCGTGATTTGTTGCCACTTGAATGTCACCTTTACCCACAGCAATCACGTCTTGACCATTTCCAACCTTCACTATGATCTTCTTGCTTTGATCGAGTGATGTAAAGATACTCAAGTCCTTTGACATGTGATTAGAGCAACCACTATCAATTAGCCATGTATGATCGTCATCCTTTGATGATGATCCTTCATCAAGAGCACTAAATAACATATGACTCTCTTCTTCTTTGTCATCTCTTGCTTGCTCCAAACTCATATTTGCTCCCTCCGTAACTTTAGTCTTGCAATGCTTTGAGAAATGTCCTGGTCTTCCACAAGTAAAACATCGAATTCCTCCTTTTTCTACCTTAGGAATCACTCCATTGTTCATTTTCTTCCAACACGCTTTCTCATCATGAGAATTCTTCTTACACACGTCACACCATCTATCTGCATGCTTTTGTTGTTTATTCTTCATTTTGTTCAATGATTTTGAACCAAACTTGCTCTTCTTCAATCTCGTGTAGAAGGCTCCTTCCGATGTGGATTCACTTCTTACTTCCACTCGTTTTTCATGTGCTTTCAATGTACCGATTAATTCGGTCATTGACAAAGTTGATAAGTCTTTGATCTGCTCTAGAACTGTCACGATACTATCAAAACGTTCTGGTAGAGAGATCAATATCTTTTGTACAAGATGATAATCCGACTTCACTTCACCATGTAACCTTAGTTGATTACCGATTTCTATCAACTTGTTTGTGAAGGTGCTTATGCTATCATCTTCTTCCATCTTTAAGTTTTCATATTCTCTTCTTAGAGTTTGCAGTTTGATCATCCTAACTTGTGTACTGCCTTGAAATTCTGTCTCCAAAAGCAACCATGCTTCTCGTGCACTAGAAGCTGGTGCGATTCTCGGAAAGATGCCATCTGAAACTGCACATTGTAGAATGTGTAATGCCATCTTATCCTTCAGGACCATGCTTTCATTTGGCTTAGGAATCGTAGATGAACCCTCTTCAATCGAAACATCACTTGGAGTAACTCCATGTTCGATTACATCCCAAAGTTTTCTAGCTTCGAGTATTGTTTTCAATTTGATCTTCCAAAACCCATAAGCTTCCCCTTTGAAGATTGGGATCACATGTTGCATTGCTGCTTCCATTGCTCTGATACCATATAAGTTTAATACGAATTCAAGTCGTACAAACCAAAAGTACGAAACAGAATTGCTCCGTTTTATCGTATTGTCAAATCTCAATTTCTTGTGTTATAAGTTACTCAAAATGCAATCGCTTTTCACTTATACAAGAACTGATACTTTATTTATAAATATGAATGTGTATATATATGTTACATAAAGACAAAAATCGAAGAGATACAACTCTTCTAAAAGACACAACTTAGACTTAAAGAATCGCAACCCCTCATAAGTAACCAAGCGGTTATTTTCGTATTACGAAAGGATACGATCATGATTTCCAATACAAACTTAGACTTATATATTCAATCTCTTTACATAATTAAGACATAAATATAAACTTAGACTTATACGATTAAGCATAGGTTCAATCTCCAATAGTTTTGCCAATTCCTGAAGAGGCCCAGATCCCAATCATCCTCACTTTTTCAGATTCTAAGTCCAATAATGCATTCATCTTTGCAATATGATCTTCCATTCCAACAAAGTTCTCAAACTCCTTTTGTGGAATTAAGTTCAGTATTTTACCCAAGACATCGTCGACAATTTCTTCAACCATTTTTGCTTTGTTAGACCTAACAAGATGAATAAATCATTTCACACATACGAACAATGAGTAGTCACATGCCAAGAACTATAAAAACAAAAATAATATATATATATATATATATATATAAAGTTTTACCAGTTTTGAGGATGATTTCCGCATAGATTTGCTACTTTGGTCAAGGATTGTCGCCAAAGTTTTGTTTCATTCTTTGATTTTTTCTGACAAGTCTTTGCAAAAACTTGTCCAAATTTTCCAGTTTGGTTCCTGACATGAGTTGGATCTAAACCCTAGAAAATTGGTATAACCACTTGATCCAATTTTTCTTTGCAGTTTACGATCTCCACCAACTCGTGTAGGCACCAACTGGATGATGCGTAGTTTTCCGAAAACAGCACCACCGCAATTCTTGAAGTCCTGATCGCTTGTTTAAGCACGGGATCAAGCGACTGGCCTTTTTCGATCTTTTCGTCTATAAAAGTTTTGATTAATTTTCGATCAAGCTCTTTTTGAAAGTGGCTCAAAAACGTTTTGCGGACGTCTTCCCCTCTAAAGCTCACAAAAACATCATATACCCAATTACGGGAAGAGGAAGAAGAAGAAGCCATTAGGCTTGGCAAAATATTTCTTGGAAGTTCAGAGTGTTAAGTAAAGACTTTAAAGTAGTCTTTTGGTTGTGTGAATTTCGCAACTTGCTCATATCTCTATTCTATATTGTTTTTATTATTGTTATTAGAAATTTAATAGTATATCCTTTGGATTGGGAAGAAGCATAAAGAAAGAAGGTGGATATAAACAATTTGCAAAGGGAAAATAATAACAGCTTGGCTTGTTGGGTTATCAAAGCATTTCCCACTTGCAAAATTTTAATTCTTTAATTTGATCAACATGTTAGTTGGTAATGATAATTGCATGGAAGATAGGCTTTCTATTGACTATTTCTAACAATTTATCTTTAACGCGTTTACAAATATTTATCTTGTTTTATCACTTTTTGTGTTATGAATATTAACTAATCTTGTCTTATATACTAAATTTTTAATAAAACACACAATCAATCAAACATAATATTCCCATATAATAAAAAATGTTGAAATATATCATAGTGAAAATACGTATAGTCTTACAAAACAAATTCATCATATTTAAATATGAATTTCTAAATAAAAAATTTAAAAGATTATATATGAATATACATAATATTTTTTTAAAACAAAACTTATATTAAGAGTTCTGTAAATCCATGAAAAAAAACATACATAGATTTGATCAAACCCGACCCAATACGAGAATACGGCATTGGAGCATTGGTCGTCAGGTTTTATCAACCTCCGAAACTTTCAGTTAAGTCTGAGTCCATCTAAAATATTTGTCTCATGCATAAACCACATACTCTGATTATTGAAATCGTACACATAAGCTTCAAATTCGAGTTTGAAACACCTGGACTTTAAATGTTTAACGTTTATTTGTTAATTTTTTAACTAAAGCAATACAAATGTAGACGAGTACTTCTCAATGTCTGATTCCGCCTTGTTTTCAATTATATAGTATGAAGTTCAATTCATGCTTAATGCTTACCCAAAATTTCTGTTTCTATCTGTCTCTTCCCAATTGTCTGAATACATTCTTCACTGTATTTACTCTCACAAACCGAATTGTCTTCAGAAACATGAGGAACATTGTATCGATTACTAAGTCCGTTCATTGGTGATGAACATTCCTCTAAGAGTTGTACGTCCCATCTTTTAAATGTAATCTTAGTGTCATTTGACCACCTATGACGTATGTGAATCTCTATATCCACGTGATCATAGTTCAGTTGAGCTTGAGTGGCATTGCATTTGTCAAGAGGAATAAGAGAATCCAATGCAAACACCACACTATCCCTCCTAACTCTAAGGGACACTATGTTCTTACTAACCCAAAGAAAACTGTTTCCAAGTCTCTCTTTAAACTGACAACGTACATCGATATCGATATCCTCCATACGGCTAGCTATATCCTCAAAATCTTCAGAGTCGAAAACAACCACCACACAAGCCCTAAATTTGAATAATTGTTGAGAGAGAGAGGTGGGAAGTAGAGGGATATTGGTCAAAGAGTATCCAGTAGTCTGGTGAATGAAATGCAAAGGCACTTCTACACCTGATAATACCTCATCAATTGAAATTGGATGATCATTCCAGTTAGTTTCAGTCAATGCCTTGCACCATCAAAAATCAACCTCTTTAAGAAGTTTCAGTTTATAAATGTTTAAGGATACACGTACTAATTTACTGCCTTGCCACATTGTTAGGCTTTTGAGCTTAGTGAAGTTCTCTATCCACCAAGGGACCTCTTCTATCCATGTTTCTGATAAATTGAGTTCTTCAATGTTAGTCGAAATATTTGGCAAAATCCTTAACTGTGAGCATCCACTGAAACAAAGAACACGAGAGAACAAAAGTTGATGTCGGTGGGAAGAGTCTCCAAGTTTATGCTCCAGGTTTATGCAGTAACTTATCTCCAATTCTTCAAGTTGAATGAAATTCTGAATAGATGAAGGAAGCTCCACCAAACTTGAGATATTCGAGATTTTCAAACTCTTTAGAGAGTAAGGCTGAGAAAGAAAAAAATAATACAATGAAATTATTGCTTAGATTTAAGGTTGTTAGTCCTCCTCTATGTGTTTAAGGATCTGCTACTGTAATTAACAACAAATAAATACGATAAACTAACTAAGTTAAGCATTTAATTTTCAAAGAATAAACTCAAGCTTTGAAGAGTGGAAGTTGGTTAGCTTCACAAATCGGCCAAGTAACAGAGACAACACCAGCTAGTGTTAATGTAATTGCAGTCGCTGAAGCGCTGAAACAACATGGTATTCAGATCAACGACAACTGTAAGGCCTGTGGTTCATGTGTGTGAAATTTATGTTGTCTCGTATAATATTGTTAGAGGTTTAAAAGATTAGATTATAGATAAGATTTTATCAATTTAATTATTTATGAAAATATAATAATAGGAAATGTATTTGATCAAGCATATACAAATGTTCGAAGGTGTGATCTCAACTCAATATTTAAAAATAGAAATTCTTGTTTGGTCCCAATATAATTTCTAGTTTGGTTTTTCACATAAAAAACCATTGTGAGAAATTTAAATTGTCATTATCCAATCAAAAACGTTTGTGCAATGAAAACCTAAATAAGCCTCTGTTGACTTGACTGTGTTAGCAGGTTTAGAACCAGCATCGGTTCTATGTGAGATTGTAGAAGATGATGGTTCTATGGCTAGATTACCAAGACTTCGCGAATTCGCTAAAGATAACCTGAAAATAATTTCAATCGCTGATTTAATCAGGTACCATGATTGAGAAAACAAGTTTCACCCAACTCAACTCTCATTTACTGTAACTTTTCTGGCAGATACCGAAGGAAAAGAGAGAGACTGGTTGAGTTTACAGCGGTTGCGCCTATACCGACAATGTGGGGGCCATTCAAAGCATATTGCTTCAAGTCATTGCTTGATGGAGTTGAACACATTGCAATGGTCAAAGGAGAAATCAGAGATGGTAAGGATAATCTGGTTGAGTCCATGCAGAATGTACTACAGATGACATATTTGGAAATAGCTCTGGTGAAAAACAATTAGCTATTGCAATGAGACTTATTGAAGAAAATGGGAGAGGTGTTTTTGTTTACTTACGTCGTCCTGAAAGTGAAGGCATTGATCTAAGCCATAAGCCACATACTTACAACAGCAATTCAGATCAAATTGAGGCTGTTGCTTCACGAGAATACGGCATTGGAGCACTGGTAATAGAAAAGATTGAATATTTTGGTTCTTTACTGTGTTTCTGTTTGAATTGCTAAAGAGTTGTGTTGTAGATTCTGAGGGATGTTGGAGTTAGGGAGATGAAGGTGATGACTGATAATCCAGCACATAACGTTGGTCTTAAAGGTTATGGTTTATCTATTACTGCTAAAGTTCCACTCAGTTAGTCCTCTTCCTGGTAAAGTTTCTGGTTCATTAAGTGTTTTTGAGTTCTGGAAATAATATGATCCTTATCTGATTACGTTCTGTCTCTTTGAGTGAGTTAGTTTGTTCTTCACTCAGTTAGTCCTCTTCCTGGTAAAGTTTCTGGTTCATTAAGTGTTTTTGAGTTCGGGAAATAATATGATCCTTATCTGATTACATTCCGTCTCTTTGAGTGAGTTAGTTTGTTCTTAATGTAGTTTTGGCATGTAAACCATGTGATCCGATTTTGTATTTGTTTAAGAGTGATCTAGTGTTTATTTCTTGCAAATTTACATATATGGTGTTATTTGTTTTTCCTCTGAGTAAAACATTCATTCAATATTAATACTTGATAACACTGTTTTGTTTCTCCATGTTCACAGTAAATACAAGCCACTCATGCACATTACATTCTATTAGAGCATCTTATAGCACACCTGTTTGCGGTTCGCCGGATTGCATGAAACAAGCCCGAAGGTTTCTCCTTTCTGAAGTGAATGCTCTAAGTCTTAGCCAAACCTTTGGTTCCTTTATTGCCTCAATAACATTCTTAGTATCTGTCCCCGAGCACACTTCCATCAGACCAAGATTATCGAAGCAGTTCATTGCTTGATGGTTTTGGCTTCCGCTTCTAAACAGGACACTAGTTTTGGATAAGCCTTTCCTCCTACCAATCGAACATTCCCAGTTTCATCTCTCACAATCTAGCGTACACCACAGATTTCAACATTTTCATTCCAGGCTGCGTCAACATTGCTCTATCCACGATCGTCTGAGCATTTGGGTTATTCCCAGCGAATAGCCTATCAAGTCTGGCCTCCTAGATTCTCCAAAGAAGTCAAAGAAAAATCTGAAATCTATCTGACCAATCCTTGGTTCTATGCTCTTCACATGGCAATTTACATTCTGCAAAGCTTTGGCATTTCTTCCATTCACCTTTAATTTGTTCTCTACTTGCATATATGTGCGCTCCATGTGAGCTATGTATTTAAGTGTTATATATATATGTGTGGAAACTTACAAGACAGAATTGAAGAACAAGTTTGTTTAAAGCGTTTGTTTAGCTGACACAGACAAATCAATCTGGCCTAGCAAAGTTCCATTCTAGCTCATTATATGTTTGGAGGATGAATAGTTCTCATTGTACAGAGTAATGTTAACCTAAGACTCATTACACTTATATATAATCAGAAATAATATTTTGAGAAACTTTATACAAAAAGCAAAAGATGACCAAATATGAAGATAGAGGTTTTCTTCTTTGTATGATCCATTATTTTCATTAACAGATTGCATGCACAAAGACAATCAAAATAGAAACCGCTTAACAATTGAAACTTACTCTTTATTGTACGGTCACAGAATCTATTGAATAGATACTCCTAACTAAAATGCTTCCATACTCTGTGGTAACTAAAAGAAGATAGTTATTTGACTTTTTTGTTACCTGAAAACGTCTCTCTTGTTGGGTTAATCTACCACAAAAGTCCCAGAAATCTGCAATCATCAAAATCTGTAGATATATTGTACAGATTAATGTCAGTTATATAGTATCATGATTTATCAAATAAAAGGTTCAATTCATGATTAATGCTTAAATGCTTACCCAAATTACACTCTTTATTGTCTTCACTCTTACTAACGAAATTGTCTTCACAAACATGAGGATTAATGAGTGTGGTCATTGGTGATGAACAGTTGTACGCCCAATCTTTTAAATGTAATGTTAGTGTCATTCCACCACCGATGACGTGGGTGAATCTCCATATCCATGTGATCGTAGTTCAGTTGAGCTAGAGGGGCATTGCATTCATCAAGAGGAATAAGAGAATCCAATACAAACACCACCCTATCCCTCCAATAACTAATGAACACATCGTTCTTACTAACCCAAAGAAAATTGTTTCCAATTATGTCTTTAAACTCACAACGTACATCGAAATCCATATACTCAAAATATGCATAGTCCAAAACAGCCACCACGCAAGCCCTAAATTTGAATAATTGTTGAGAGAGAGAAGTGGGACGTAGAGGGATATTGGTCAAAGAGTATCCAGTAGTCTGGTGAATGAAATGCAAAGGCACTTCTACACCTGATGATACCTCATCAATTGCAATTAGATGATCATTCCAGCTAGCTTCACTCAATGCCTTACACCGTGCAAAATAAGCCCTTTTTAGAAGTTTCAGTTTATAAATGTTTAAGGATACGTGTACTAAATTACTGCAGTCCCTCATTCTTATGGTTTTGAGCTTAGTGAAGTTCTCTATCCACCAAGGGACCTCTTCTATCCCTGTTTCTGATAAATTGAGTTCTTCAATGTTAGTCGATATATTTGGAAAAATCCTTAACCGTGAGCATCCATAGAAACTAAGAAAACGGAAAGAAAAAAAGTTGATGTCAGTGGGAAGAGTCTCCAGGTTTATGCAGTTATATATCTTCAATTTCTCAAGTTGAATGAAATTCTTAATAGAAGAAGGAAGCTCCACCAAACTTGGGATATCCTTGAGATACAATTCCCTTAATGAGTAAGGCTGAAAAAGAAAAAAAATAACACAATGAAATTATTGCTTAGATTTAAGGGTCTATGTGTTAGTTCACATTCTTCATCTATGTGTTTAAGGGTCTGCTATTGTATTTAAAAACAAATAAATGTGATAAACTAACTAAGTTAAGCGTGTAATTTTCAAATAATAAATTCGAGTTTTACATTTTGAGATTCCAATAAAAGAAAGAAAAAAATTTGAAATTTTTTTAATGAATAAGTTAAAATATCTATTATCATTAAATTATTGTTGTTTTATACTTTAAAAGAATTCTAGATCTAATCTTTGTCTTTCTGAGTTTTGGTTCTTATTGGGTAAGATTAGACTTTTTTCCTTACCCTTTGGTTGTGATTTTGTGCTTCTTAGATCTTGACCCTTCTTATATTTCTGTTTTGATTGTACGATTAGTCCAATAGAACAAAGTGAAGTGAAACTAATTTATAGGTTTTATCAATTGAGTTTAGTTCACTGATTATTCTCCACTATTTATTTTTGATTGTTTTTTTATGATAGATGTAACTGGTTTATATTGGTTTAATTTCTGTCATTTGGTTAAATGTTTTGGTTTATAGTTAACTGGTCTGTAGAAAACCAATTTTATGGCCAGTGCGAAATTTTGTATTCAAGTTTCAAACTGTGCGTAAATACGAATTTGACATTTAATTTGAGGGTAATAAGATATTTAAGTTATAAAATAGATGGAAATAAAACTATGCCTAAAGTTCAGTTGTTTTGTTTTTAAGTCAGAAGACTTTTTTATAATTAAATTATTTTTCCCACAACATTTCAGTTGTTTTGTTTTTAAGTCAGAAGACATTTTTATTGAAGACACTAATTTCTTATAAAAAGTAAGGTTAAATACATACCTGCGCTCTTGCCCATAATGTCTCACCGGTTATTCCAATATTCCCTCCACTCAAACTAAAGTGAGCTTCGTCGGTACCTTCTTGGCCTATCCAGAGTGTTGAGGTGTTGGTTGAGATATCAGGAAAACTATTCAACCTTGGACAATCTTCAAGGTGAAGTTTATTAAGAGATTGGAGATTGATTCCGTTGGGAAGAGTCTCCAAACTATTGCATCCCCACATGAACAAACCCTCCAGCTTATTGAGATATTTAATAGAAGAAGGAAGTTCTACCAAACTAGAGCAATCCATAAGAGAAATTTTCTTGAGATTGGTGGCCTTCGAAAGATCTGGGATTTCTTTCAAATATATAGATCCTGTCAAATCTATTTCTTTGAGCCCTTTAAGTGTCTGAAATAAAAATAAGGTATGCACATCAGTTGAAATTAAGGAATTTCATGTAACAAGTAAAAATGAGTACTTATACAAATACAACTTAAAATTTTGGATAATACTTACTTGAACTCCTTCCCAGAGTCTCTCGAGTTTGCTCATTCGCATATCGAGCTTAACAAGGTTTTTAAGACAAAAGCTAGAAGGTATACATCTCCCTGGGTAATTGTCAAACCTTAACCATCTAAGTCTTTGTGGTAAATGCCACTCCTTATCCCATTTTTTTGATAAATGCCACTCCATATCCCATTTTTTAGTGTAAACTTTTAGAAAACGCAGATTAGGCATCTTCTTGAAGGCACTCTCATGTACATGTAATTCATTCATCCCATCCATTTCCAAAGCAATACCTAAAACCTTGTTGGTACCCTGAGATTATAAAATTATTAAAATTTTCTGGATGCAATGCTTTTAATCTTACAGAATGATATATGAAAGAGCATGAGAAAACTTACAGAATTATTTTCCAGTAAATCACATATATCCTTTGCATCCACTAGGAATTCCTCGTTCTCCAGGCTCGTTGGACTGTGCACGAACGATTTCTTTTCCCATTTTTTGTAGCAAAGAGTGCATCTCAATAATACCATCTCTTATATGTATGAGAGACTTATCAACAAGGTTTTCCAAACCTATAATAACATCTATGTCGCTGTCTGCTAGTAGCAGCTTGACGTCACTGGCTCTTTTACCATTGAAAAGGCATGCAATGTGACGAAATATGGCTTTATGGTTTTCGTTATCTAAACCATCATAGCTGACTCTTAGCGTCTTCTTAATGTCACCATTCAAACCTTTTAGAAGGCATGGCAGTATTTCAATCAGGTATTCTTTCTTTCTACCCTTTACATACGAGCCCAAAACGTAAAGACCCAAAGGAAGATTACCCGCACTCGATGCAAGTTTAGAAGCAAACTCCATCAAGCCATCAGGTGGAAGATATTTTCCAAAAGCCGATTTACAAAAAATCTTAAGAGCCAGCTCATCAGATGGGAGAGGTACCTCATAAATATGGTCAATACCATGGGCCCTTAAAAACTGTTTATCTTTTGTAATCACAATTATTCTGCTCCCACATCCAAACCATTGAGTTTGACCAACCAAAGTATCTAGCACCTCTTGATGATCCAAATCATCAATAAAGATAAGAACTTTATGGTGTTTCAGCATTTGTCTCATTGCGTCAAAAGAATCTATCTTAATGTCTCTTTTGTCCAAAATTTCAGACAAGAAACTTTCTACCAAATGCAACTTCACGTTGGGGTCGTAAGGATTGGCATTTTCATACTTTTTCATAACGTTAGATACGAACGCTTTGTCTATAAAAATCTTACATTGGAACCGATGAGAGAGTTGACTATACAACGTTCTTGCAATAGAAGTTTTGCCAATTCCTGAAGAGCCCCAGATCCCAATCATCCTCACTTCTTCAGATTCTAAGTCCAATAATGCATTCATCTTTGCAATATGATCTTCCATTCCAACAAAGTTCTCAAACTCCTTTCGTGGAATTAAGTTCAGTATTTTACCCAAGACATCGTCGACAATTTCTTCAACCATTTTTGCTTCGTTAGACCTAACAAGATGAATAAATCATTTCACACATACGAACAATGAGTACCAATTGTCAGTCACATGTCAAGATCTATAGAAACATATAATGGAAAAAGTTGTACCAGTTTTGAGGATGATTTCCGCAGATATTTGCTACTTCAATCAAGGATTGCCGCCAAAGCTTTTTTTCATTCTCTGATTTTCTTTCACAAGTCTTTGCAAGAACTTGTCCAAATTTTCCAGTTTGGTTCCTGACATAAGTTGGATCTAAACCATAGAAAATTGGTATAACCACTTGATCCAATTCTTCTTTGCATTTTACGATCTCCACCAACTCGTCTAGGCACCAACTGGATGATGCGTAGTTTTCCGAAAACAGCACCACCGCAATTCTTGAAGTCCTGATCGCTTCTTTAAGCACGGGATCAAGCGACTGGCCTTTTTCGATCTTTTCGTCTATAAAAGTTTTGATTAATTTCCGATCAAGCTCTTTTTGAAAGTGGCTCAAAAAAAATTTGCGGACGTCTTCCCCTCTAAAGCTCACAAAAACATCATATACCCAATTACGGCAAGAGGAAGAAGAAGAAGCCATTAGGCTAAGCAAAATAAAGAAAAATATTTCTAGGAAGTTCAGAGCGTTAAGTAATTGAGCGGAAATAAATTAGAAGAAGTTCCCAAAAACTTTAAAGTAGTCTATTGGTTCTGTGAATTTCATGGAAATGAGAAGGAAGCTGAGTAAGTGTAACCAATGTATCTGGATAAAGTTAAATTTTATGGAATTTGTAAAAGTATTAAAAAAAATTCTTTTGTGAAGTTATAATGGATGAGAGAAGACGACCAAAAGAAAATTCAAAGTCATGTTGTTTTGTCGTTGTTAGGAATTAAAGCCCAAAACAAGTACCAATAATAAATGGTAATGATAATTGCATGGAAGACTTTCTATTGACTATTTCTAACAATTTTATTTACTTATCAATTTATTTTTGAACGCGTTTACAAATATTAATCTTGTGTATCACTTTTTGTGTTATGTATATTAACTAATCTTGTTTTATATATTAAATTTTTAGTAAAATACATAACCATTTAAACATAATATTCTATAGAATGAAAAATGTTTAGTAAGATCATAGTGAAAATACGTAGTCGTACATAAAAAGCTACTACAAAAAATTCATAATAATTAAATATGATTTTCTAAATAAATATATAAAACGATTGTATATGAATATACGTAATATTCTTCAAAAACAAAACTTATATTAAGAGTTCTGTAAATCCATGTAAAAACATAAAGACTACACCTATATTTAGTTATAAAAAGTTCACCCAATTTTTAGAGTAATCTGAAAACAAAAAGTTTTTAGATTGAAAAGATAAATCATAAGCTCTAATGAGCAAATTCTAGGATTTAGATATAAACTCACTTTGAATTGGTTATTTTGAACACTCTTTATTGTCTTTATTGCCACTAACCAAATTGTCTACACAAAGATGAGTAATTTTGTATGAATTACTAAGTCGATCGGTTCATTGGTGATAAACATTCTTCTAAGAATAGTATGCCACAATACAATTTTTTTAAAGAGTTAGGCTGAAAAAAATGAAATTATTACTTAGAGATAAAATTGTCTAAGTGTCTATTACTGTAATAAAAAGAAATAATTATGATAACTAAGTATGTAATTTTCAAAAAATAAACTCTAGCTTTAAATTTTGAAATTCCAATAAGAGAAAAGAAAAAACTTTTAAAAATATGTTATGATAAAGTTAAAATATCAATTAGCATTATAAATATGATTTTTTAAAGAACATATGATTTTAATCTTACATAATGAGATACTTAGAAAGAGCATGGAATCATTCCACTGTGCACTGGCTGTGCAAGTATTATTTTCAAGTAAACCACACACTGTAGATTCCCACATTCTTGAATAGACCCAGATTCCAACCATTTTCATTTCTTCATATTCTAAGTGCAATAATAGATCCAGCATTGCAATACAATCTTCCACTCCAAGATATCATTGGCAATTTTTATCCAAGACATATCCTCAAACTCTTTTGGTGGAGTTAAGTTCAGTTTTTTATCCAAGACATCATTGGCAATTTCTTGAACCAATTTTGTTTTGTTAGGCTGTTAGATAAATAAATCATTTCAATGAGTACCAATTGTCACATGTCAAGTATATAAAAAAATATAATAAATATATATAATGTTGTACTAATTTTCTGGATGATTTTTGCAGAGGTTTGCTTTCTTTCGATCTCGTCGTCTTTGAAAGTTTTGATTAATTTTCTATCAAGCTTTTTTTGAAATTGGCTTTCGAAATTTTTGCGAAAACTTTGTGACAGTAAAACCATTTGCAGTGGTAGTTTGATACGTGTGATTTCTCCAACTTTTGATGTACATGAATTTAATACTGATGAATTGGACTATGTCGGAGAATATATCCGAACAACGAACATGTTTGCTTATCGGAGATGACTAAACCAGATAAAAAAACCAACGAACATGTTTTGGAATACTATTGCTTTTTCCGTTTTGTAAATTTTTGTCAATATTAATATTGTTTAAACCTTCTTTCATTTTCAAACTATTTATTTTTATCCTATTCTGCACACTTGCGAATTATTCACACTAGGTACGCTGCGGTACCTTTTGAGAATTTTTTGTGAAACCGATGTGAATTTAACACAAATGTTTGTATCATTGGATAGAAAAACATTGTTTAATGAACAAAATATACTCGATAATTCATTCCTGGAAAAGTAGACATATGAGACAAAGATGATGCATAAGTAAGATTACAAGCATTCTGCTATTTCTTAGCCAGTTTTGCAATTGCTCTTGTTGGGTTCGTCTTGTTGCCACAATCTGACATCTTTGTCAAGGCCCACTAACGTTTCTTGCAACTGGGACGTCTTTTTCCTGAAGAAAACTACAGTGTAAAGGTGTTCGTAATGCAAAATCTGACAGTTTCATGTGGCCGTGTTTGTCAACTAACAGATTACCATGCTTGACATCTCTTAATAACATTGGAGTAATTTAATTGACGCTTAGAACAAATAACAACAGAAGCTACAAGTAAACCATTCGTTATCACCAATTTATGTTTCATTGATTCCACAACCTTAACAGAATCATCACCACATTTAAAGTTTACAAACCTGAGGCTTTTGGCTTCCCTTCTCCATCTTTCATTACCACAAGACTTGTTATATTTTCAAACTTAGCAAAAGTGATCGAAATCATCATCAGTAGTTGATTCAGCAAGATTGCTGACATACATATTGGTGACATTCGTTTTTCTACCACGAAAATCTATTTCTTGCCTCCTAAGGAAGGGTTCAACATACACTTGCTTGTCATTTAGCAACATGCCGTTCAGTGGACCTGTAGCTTTCTCCCTTCAAAATTGGTCTGTAAGCAACAAACAAAACAAACTTAAAAAGGAAGAACACACATACTGATCATAAATCGATAAGTAGCTTCCTTGATTGTCTTGAAGCACATGAAGGTTATGTGAAACGGCTCCAACAACAGCGCCAAGATTCTACAAATTAATATTTGTGAGATTTTAAGACCTTAGGAAATGTTTGAACACTTGCTGGTGTTCAGAGTATGGATAATCAGCTTGAGTATCTTGATGTATGTATCATTCACTTCGATGAATAACATAAGCTTGAGAAGATCTTGTACTACAAATCTATAATTGTTGAGCATTATAAGAAATCTATCCGGATGATTTTTGTAGAAGAAGCGACGGAAAAGCACCAACTGATGGCTCTATGGCCCTCTATCTCTCTTTCGATCAGAAACGGATGAAGAGGAAGAAGCTAAAGCTATGAACGTGAGTCATGATTCTTTGCGTCTCCCAAAATTGCGGAAGGCGTAACAAAAATGGTGGAACTTGGGTTTGTCTCGAATATATGCATCTCTTTTTTACATCTATGATGTGTAACATTTAGAAGGAATGAAAATGTTCATGTGTCATTCCTGGAGAGACATCCTCTCTGTTTTATATATATATTTTTTTGTCTTTGGATAAGCAATTGTTGTAAGACAAAGGTAATGGTTTTATGTAATAAAGATAGCAACAAGATAAAAACAATTAAAACTCGAATCAATGGAATATCGAATTGTGGTATGTAAATTACATACAAAGCCAGAGCTTAAAGCCAAAAGCTTTATAGCACGACTCAAAAACAAATTCTATTCCCTTTCGAGCAAAGAAAAACAAACACACATAATATCCGCTTCTGCAGTTTTTACACCGAAGTTCGACTCCAGAAAGTCGCATATCCCACCTAATTAGTGTTTGGAGTTTGGGAGGTTTAGGCTGTTGATATGACATTATCAATCCAACTGTTGAAAAAACTATATACGATCGTATCCATCAGTTCTTAAATCAGACTGATGATGGAACGATGAAGATACTGAGTTCTTGTCCGATATTCCCAGCTGGATCAATCAAATGGAAAGATTCAGATTCTTTCGAGCTAGTAACTCGTCTGAAACTAGCTCTCAAGTACATCAATTCATCATCGAATCGACCAAGTTCTGTACCAGTGATAACTCCAGCTCCAACCACAACTTTACTTAAGGCTTTCAGAGCCGCAAAATCATCTTTCGATGGACAACGTTTTCTTGCATATCCAACTCTCTTCCCATTACAATACATATTCCAAAACGGCGTCGTTGAGAGACCAAAATCTTCTTCTTCTTTATCATTGTTGCGTTCCAACACTATACGCAAAGCTCCTCCTCTCATTTCTCGAGCTAAGACCATTGTTGGAACATTTAGCTCAAGAAGAAGATCAACGTTTGTTGGTGTTTGGATACAGAAACTGATTTTGTCTTTACGATATCCAAAGATTGTTCCTGTAACTGTTGATGAAGAAAATGAAGAAGAAGATCGAAAAGAAGAGGTTCTTGATTTGATGTCGTTGTCGAGTTTCTTGCTTCTCAAGTTAGGGTTTTCTTCAAGTTCTTGAACTAATGTACAGTTACAAGTTGGGATTAGAAGCTGAACAAATGAACGGAGAAGACGCCAGGACCGGACTTGTTTCTCACAATCGACGGTGGTTACCACCGTCGATCGAAACTCCATTGAAGATATGACATTGGTCTTTGCCATTGTAAATGCTTTTAAGAAAGCAGCAAAAAAAAAAAAAAGGGAAGAAGAAGAAGAAGAAGCTTGAAGGTTTGATGTTGAAGTGTGAAGGTTTAAATAGGGAGATAGATAACATTTTAATTGTTTAAAAATTCGATTTTGGTTATTTATTTTTATAAATATTTGTTAAATATTTATGTTTGGGTAATGAGAAGCAAATTTATGAGGTTCTATCTGTAAAGTGTGATTCGTGTTGGGTTTTTGTCATTCACTTAAAAGATTCTTTCGGAATAGGTGGAACTACTATTTAGTATATGTACTATTTTGTATTTTTATTATTTTTCTATAAAAAAAATTGCACTTTAGATGTAAAATGATTGAGTTTTCTGACCTTGAATAATTGTTTGAGACATATTTTTGCAGGATTTGTTTTTATTTGTATATTCACTTCTTAGGTGGAAGTTTACTTAAAGTTATAGAACATTGAGGTCTATATCAAGTATACAAAGATTTATAAGTATAATTCTTCTTTTGATGATGGGAGGTTTGTAACAGATTTGTGTAAAACACTTTGGAGATTATATAAACAATATTTTTCATTCATTAGACGTTGTACATGAGAAGTAAATTCGAATTTGATTCTCGTGCAAAATTTAGAACATTATTTCTAAGTTAGTCAGCGGATCTAGAGATTTTTAGATAATTCGGCCGAGGTTTCATTAATTAGTATGATGTTGGAATTATCGGTTCTTCAATCTTAATGTTTAATATGATATGTAAGTATCCCATGAAGTTTAGATTCGTAAAATTAGTAGTATTAATTCGTCCAAATTGATAAAAAAATATTTCATATGGTAAAATCAAATTTTAAAGATAAAAAATATCATTATAAAACGAACACAAATTTATCTAAACGTGAAATTATCGATAAATTCTAATAAACTTTTTTTTGTCAACAAGTAACTATTAGATCGACAACAAGGTTCGATCTATAGCTTAAGTTTTCCAAATTGAGCAGGATAAAATTCTAATTCATTATCTCGTACCTAACTAAATCAAAAGCAAATCAACTGGATCACATATTTCTTGGCAAACTCTAATTAACTTTAATTGGAGGATAATAAAGAATGTAAAACGTATAATCATCGTTGTTAACATGAGTGCACACGCGTAACCTTAACTTAATGATATAGTTTAGATTGAAATAACGATAATTATTTGTAGGATTTTTATCACACGTATGAATATATGATAAATTGTTATATATTTGATAAAATGTATGTTTCGACCACATGTATCGAACTATGGGTGACGCTACAATATCATCTTAATATAATAGATACGTATTAATTTATACATTTCATTAGAAAAAAATCATTAAACAAACCCAAATATAAATAATTCAAAAATAGAAAAAATAAAAAACAAGAAGAAAAAAGAGAACAAATTGAGTAATCCAAAAGAATACAGATTGGAATGAAATTATTCTCTAACAATAATACAACATTTCCGCCTTTTGCCTTTTCACCTGCTAAAAATTATTGGGTTTTAAGGAAAATATAATTTACCTATAGAATAATAAATGAAAAGAAAACTATATATAAATATGTGTATAATATATATCCGTACGCCAAAAAGAGTTGTATACTTTCATAATGATTAGAACATTAGATACTTATTAGATTAGTTACATCTTATTTCATTTATGGGAAGGTTAGTCATTTTTTTTTGTTAATTAGGAGGTTCTGGACGGAAGCCCGTAATCCCTTTAAATCTGAATCAACATTTAATAAATTACATGTCTCAGCTGTTATTAGATTTTGTGATGTCTTACTCCAAAATACATTTTCAGTTGAACTATCAACTTCTGGTGGAAGGTTAGTCACTAAGCACTTCAGAAAGAAAAAAAATCAATGATTGTGACAGATTTATGTAGAAAATTCTAATGAACTTCGGATACGAGGGGCTTCTATTAGAAACTTCTGACTGGAAATTAAAATCGTCGAGATTATGTAAGAAATTTACCGACTACTTATAATTCTCCATGAATTCATCGAACTTTCTAAATAAAGAAGAGGGTTTCAACTAGTGAACACATGTGAGAGACCAAACATGTGAGATTGTTAGGCAGTTAATTAGGCTGTTTAAGCATAGTTAGTGCTATGTTCTTCTACTTTGAAGTTGTTATATTTCATTGTTGAGATTCAACTAGATATATAGCGTGTTCATGTTCTTATTATTGTTTGATCATAAATGATACTACAATAGATCGATATAGTGTCAAGATTAATTGAGTTTCATGTATTGTTTGAAAGAGGATAAAGAACCATATATGATGCTCAAGATATATTGAGTTTTCACAACGTTAGAAGCAAATTGGACGATGATTGATGAGATTGGTCTAAAGCTCAATTTGCAAAAACTAGTTGTTTCAATGGGATGATAAGGGAAATCAAAAGAAGGATTAGAAAAAGCTTAAATATAAGTAACAAGTGTTTTAAAAAATGTTAGGCGGTAACTGGATGGTAATTTTCTGCCTAACGTCTAGAAAGTCTAATCGACATCAAAATAATTTTAGGTAGTTTTAAAATATATAATATTATATATATATATATATATATATATATGTTAAATTAACTATATATAGTGTAAAGATAACAAAAAGTGTGAATCACATATTTTATATTAATTTCTTTTAAAAAAAATTTCCAAAATCTGATGTAAAATAGTATAAAGGTAAATTTAGTAATTAAAAAATGAATAACAGATATTTTTGTAGGCATTTCTTTTTTTTTGTCAACATTACTTATTCGATTTGGATCAACAAGGTCTGATCTATACTCTAAATGCTCCAACTGAAGTTGGTGGGATTCGAACTCCTCACCTAGTGCCTAGCTAGATCAGGGACAAACCAACTGGGTTACTTGCTTCTTGGTATTTTTGTAGGCATTTCAAACTCACAAAAAATATTATTTTAAAAAAATATATTTTATTTGGGTGTTTATTAAGAGAAATAAGACTGCCTAAATCATCTAGTAACCACTTCAAAAGTTTAATCACCATTTTAACCAACCAATAATATGAACTCAATTCACAAAACATCAAACTCAAAATAATTCAAAAACATTTTGATAAATTATGAACCAAAAAGAAATATTATATATTTTGCCTTTTGTCCAATTTCAATTACTCTAGGGTCATCGATCAATTATGAACTTTATTGATTCTAAAACAAAAAAGGAGAGAGAAGAAACAAAAGAAAGCATAAGCAATATATGACCCTAGATTTTTCATTTTTATTAGTCTTTATAAATTCATATATAATAAGTTAACAAAAACAAAAGAATAAAAGCAAGAAATGAGCTTTTTATAAAAATTAAAACCAAACAACTGAAAAAGTGCACTTAGGTCCAAATCTAACAAAAAAGGTAAAACTAGTTTATTATGGTGTCTAGCCTGGTTTCTCCACTCATGTCTTTTTGGCATTTTTTCCTTTCACTTTTAATTTGTTCTCTACTTGCATATATTTAAGTTATATATATAATTAATAAGTGTACTGGTATATTATTTTAGAAATATTTCCAAACTCACCATAAGAAAATAAGGTTTGTTAAAATGCTAAGAAAATGAACATTTTTGTTAAATAAAACACACAATATTTCTAACTTTTCCATATATAGTTTCAAAACTTGAAAAAAAAGAAATAAAAACTGAATAAATCGTGGAATAGATTTTTGACCATTTTTAAAATTTTTGAAAAATGAATATTTTTTTCATAAAAAATATTAATAATAGGAGATAATGTTTTAATCAAGTGGTTAAATATACAAGTTTGCAATTTTACCTAAATAGCCGCATAAACTTATAAAATAAAGTGTAAGTTATAAATTAGATATTAATGATTTAGTTGAAGTTAAAGAAAAACAATTAAAAAACGATTTTTTTGTCAATATTGGGTCACAACTGGCCGGTCCATTAGCCAAGTTCCTACATAATGTAGGTAGTAGAACTCGATCCCTGGTTGTGCAAGTGCGCTGTTTTTAGTCAACTTACCGTTTGTCACTAGATTAAAGACCACTAGAGCGATGAACTATGATTGAAGTTGAATTGAAATAGAAATATTAAAAGCAAAATCTCTTTATCAAAACTACACAAACATATTTATTAATAATTCTAAAGCATAGTTTATATTGATTAACAGGTTGAAAACTCGAACAATTCAGAATTAATTTATTAATCTTTTGCACACCAACTTTTGTATATAATAACAAACTAAATTTTTTATAACTTTTTGCTATGTTTGGCCAACAAACCCAACACAATAATCTCTTAAATATATGAATCTTTGGAAATTTATCATGAAGGATTTGTAATACATAAGAATCACACAATTATTATTTTTGATAATTTTGAAGTTTGGACCGAAATCTTAACATATGTGGTTCTGGATCTGCGTTTACTTTATTCCATTTGGGAGTATTTCACTTCTCAAATAGGTTTGAACTAAAAAAAATTTGTTCGGTAAAAAATCATTAGACCAAGAACCAATTGATAGAATCACAAAACTTACCTACACATCAACTGTTAAAAACTAACAAAATCAGTTCTAAGTAAATTCATTTTGTTATTGTTGTGAGATGGTCCCATGCAATGGTAACATTTTTGTTTGGGGACTTTTGGATATTGATATTCGTTTTTTTGGTTTTATTAGTTGTTTCTCTTATTATTTAGAGAAAGAGAAAGGAAAGTGTTAAATGCCATTGTCGGAACTTTTGGTCGGTAATTCATCGGACAAACTTAGCTGTTTATGTTCATTGCCTTTTTACTTATCAATCATCAAAGCTTATATTCCCCACTTTATTCATCAATCATCAAGGAACTAATATTTTAAGACTTTCGTGCAAACAATTTAATTTATATGAAAAATTGATATTTTTTATAAGAATTTATTTTTATTTTTAACAATTGGATCAATAATGTCTTATTCATAACCTAAATATTCCTCCTAAAACTCCAAATAATATTATGTGGAAATTATGCAACTTCTTGGAATCAAACTCCAGTGAAAAAAACAGCAGAAATGAATTTAACTATTTGATCAAATACATAATTTGTTTGTTAAAAGTTAAAGATTCAAGTTGTTTGTTGAAAACTCATTTTGCTTATATTTTGGTAGGATTCGTGTTCTTTCAAATGCAAACGATTTTTTGGAAGAGATGATTCACATCTATACAATAATATTACTAATGGCTAGTCTGAGACTTAAAAAGAATATATCGAAAGTTTGAATTGAAATCGAATTAACAATAAAAAAATTAAGGGGGTTTTATTCAAAGTGTGATTAAAAATCCATTTAAAACTTATAAATCTATGTATAATTGTTTGACTTTATTGAGTAAAGATTTGAGCCTTTGTATTTTAAAGGAAAATCCACTCAAATCCATTAAAAAACAAAAATATACTCAAATTTCTAATGTTAAATAAGGGATGATTTTAATTAAAATTTATAAATAATAAAACCAATAAGAGATGATTTTAAGTAGGATTTATAAATGATGGAACCAATAACACATGATTTTTAACAGGATTTGAAAATCAATATTTAAATAACACATGATTGTGCAAGAATTTCTAAATCCATTAAAATACCACTTTGAATAAGCCCCATAAATCCCCTAAGATTTTTAATGGCGCTAATTGAGTTACATATTATCAGAGTTACACTAAAAGTATTTTCTCATTACTTTTAAATATTTTTATGAAGCTAAAATGTTTTTTCTCATCACAAAAATATCTGTAGAATTGAAGAAAGATTGCTTAAATATTTACTATAATTATTTTTGGAAAAGAACATATTTTGAATAGTATTCCTCATTTATCAAATACGCAAATTAATTAGCTTTTTCTTTTTTTCCGCAAAGAAAGTTTTATTAAACTTTTTTGGTAAAGGTTCCAAATCTAGGATATACTAGCATGGTAAGCAAAACAAACGCATCATAAGAAAAGTAAGTAGGAAAAGAAACCATGTATGTATGATACGTCGTTCCCTGGTAGCTTATGGAACTAATGCCTACGGGGCTTCTTGGTCGATGAGCTGTTGAATCCAGGTTGGACCAGTATTGGCGATATATGATTGGTATCGAAGGCCGGTTATAATCGATTGGGCGATATCCAGAGCTACCTGGTTGTGTTCCTGTGGTACAAAGGATGCAGACCATTCAGTGATTGCAATGAGATGGAGTTGGATATGTTCCATTATGTCTGCCACATCTAGAGGATAGCTATGGGCAGTTAAGCCTTCATACAGGTGGCTGGAGCTAGTTTCAAAGATTATGTTGGCATGTTGTGTATTCTTTACACATTCGATTGCCCAGAAAAAACTCAAGAATTCGGTTTGGCTTTGTCGTAATACAGCAGAGAAAGAGCGTCTACCATGTAAGATTGCTTTGCCTTGTGTATCGCGGATGATCCAGGCAGCTCCACTACGCTGAGTATTGCAGTTCCACGAGGCTCCAAAGTTGCATTTAAGCCTTGTTTCAGATGGTTTACACCAGGTGGTGGCAAAACCACGGGTGCCACATCTGAAATGTCGCTCTCGAACTATTCTTCTGCTTTTGCAAAGGCCCTCGTTGCTAGGTTGCTTGGTTATAAACGGATCTGTTGAAAGATTAAGGTGTTTCGGACCTTCCAGATGTGCCATAAGAACAATGGTAGAGCCTCACGTATTCTCCTCGGAATCGTGATATCTTCATTAGCTTTGTTGGAAAATCATTAGTTTTCCAATTGTTTTGAGTTTTGAGATGTCCGTTGACTTCTCCTTATTATCATGAACCAAATATTTAACAGAGAAGCCCAATAGACAATAGTATATAAATGGCCTACCACTAATTAGCTGGGTTTGATTGGCCACTAAAATTCAATTGCAGTTATACAATATACATGCTAAATACATTTTATGTTACATAGCCATGAGCACTTCGGTATTTGAATCCTTTAGAAAATTCAATGGTATACATGATAAATTCTGTTCGCGTTTGGATATGAAAATTTCATATTAGTCGGGTTTAGGTTTAGGTCGGATTTTGGTTCTGATTAGATTCGGGTCATATTATTATACCTATTTAAAAATCGAATACGATTCAATTCAGTTCATGTAGTAGTTCATGTTCAAGTTGAGTACAAATTTTAGAAAATGAATTTCTGTTCTACTATATATTCGAGTTTTAATTTCATACCCGAAATGAAATTATTTATCTGAAAAATACCTATATGTAACGCCCTAACCACGTTTAGTGGCCTCCATGTCCTCTTTTGGTTCGTGGACTCACCTTTTACCCGCCAGCCGGTATTTTACATCCAAGAGATTTTAAATATTTTTTTTATCAACCCTTCAAACCAACACGTAATCTTTTTTCGTGTTTTGTCCCTACTCACACGATTCTGATAATCATTTCTTAAAAGATCATTCATCCCTAAATTGTTCTGGTGAACTGTACAATTTATTGTATAGTTTTCTCTTGATATTTAATTGAATAAATAAGTACACTTTGATAATCTTGGTAGTTAAAGTAATTCTTTAAAATTCTTAATGCATTTATGAACGTAGGGTGTTACACATAACTCTAGAATAAAACAACTTCAAATCAAAATTTACAACCAAAATAAAAGAAAATATTAAAACCCGAAATACGACTTAAAGTTTAAAAGGAGAGCTTATACCAATGAAACAGATTTCTCTCAATCTTGAAGAACAAGAAGATACCCAAGACATGGTCAAATCCTCAATAAGAAAATCTCCCATAGTGAATAAAGATCTACTCACAAGTTAAACATTGGCATCGATGAAATTGACTTTTTAAGAGACATTTTCCAAAAGTTGACATTTGAACTCTAACATTTCATGTGAACCAGACCAAACAAACTTGAAATTTGGACCAAACTAACATGGGAAGATAATTTTAAAAGAATTATTTTAATTTATAAGAAAATAAATATTACACCGTAGTATCGTCTCTATGTTCATCCTCAACACAACAAGATTTCTTTACACATCAAAACAATAATAATAACAACAAAAGGAAACAAATAAACGAAAAACAGAGTAAAATCCAAATCAAGATAAAATCAATAAAAGCTCTCTAAGCCAAAACGACAGCGTATAAAGCACCAGCAATAATTGTTCCAACAAAGTAAGCTTTGTTAGTCCAAGCAGCACCAGTTGGTGCATCAGCACCGCCTGTTCCTGGTCCTGGAGCTGGAGATGATGATGGAGTCACATCAGAAGAAGGACCAGAAACTGGTGCATCAGAAGAAGGACCTGAAACTGGAGCATCAGTTTGAGGAACTGGAGCCATTGTTGGTGACGTAGTTGGTGGTGACATGGTTGGTGCTGGAATTGGTTCATTGACTGGAACCGGTGGTGAAGCCATTGGAGAAGGTGGTTGGACCATCATTGGTGGAGGAGTAACCACGGTTGGTGCTGGTGCTGGAGCTTGAGAGAAACATGAAGTGGCTAAGAAACCAAGGAAGATCAAAACTGTGAATGCCTTAGAATTCATCTTTAAGATTTTTTCTCTTCTTTTCTGATTAATGTTTTGAAGTCTTCTTTGGTTTTTGGTTGATGGTGAGGAATAATGAGAAGAGAGTTCTATATATACGGACGGGATGGATGGGATTAATTATATACTTATTAAATTTTTGATTATTTAATTTAATTAATTATTGGTCTGACAATTAATCATGGGAACCATATACTCCAAGTCTACAACATGGCTTAGCTTGACAATGGCGGTTTGAAAAATAATTGTTTCTTGGTTTAATAATTGTTTTTTCTGTCAAAAATTGTATTTTATTTTATTCTATTTATTTAGGTTTTCTGAAAAAGACAATGATTTGAAATTGACCTTTATTACAGTTTTTATCTAGATTTAGAATATAAATTAATTTTACAAAACAATAAATAAAATATAATATAATTCATAATTATTATTATTTAAAAATTTAAATTATGATAAATAATATAAGTCAAAAAAATTTAAACGAAGAAAAATTTAAATATATACTTAAACTTTTTAAAATGTTCTTATCGTATATATTTATTGAAAAGAAATGAAAATTAAATTATCTATCATTTTTTTTTCACATAATCAACTTATATATTTTATTTTGTAAATTTTTTTTATATTTTAGAAATGGGTTTTCAGGAAAAAAAATTTTATTTATGTTTTATTATTTGTTTATTTTTGTTTTTACTTTACGTGTTTGAGTTTTTTAAGTTTCCTTAAAGAATAGATAATCTATGTAGTGGAATACCAAACGGATGAACAGATCTCTGCCACATTTATTTCCTTAATGAGGTTTTGTACTAAGTGAAACGTGTCGTATTTACATAGGTTGATTTCATTTGACTGAGTGTTAATTTGCGTTTTAGTAAACCGCGTTACAATGCCAGCTTTAATATTGTAACCATTTTTTTATGATAATGTTTCATGAAACATGACGCGTGATGAGGAAATAGTCAATATTATAAATTTTAACACTAATTTAATAATAATATTATCCCAAAATATCAAATTTAACTATTTTTTAAAAACATATAACAATAATCATTTCTGTTTGAAAAAGTTATTATATATATTCATTGTACGGACAATATATGAAGGCTGGCGAAAGCTGGCGTATATTCATTCATTTAGATTTTGTATTAAAAAAATTATTTTTGACTAAATTATAATTTAATCATTTTAGTTTTCTATTTTTATATATTAAAATATGATAATGACAGATTACTTGGTTCCCATTATTGTTATCATTGTGAAAGTCAAGCAACGCGCATTATTATCATATATTCATATTCTATCGTTATTGGTGTTATTTGTGAAAATCATTTATTATTATTTCAATAACAAACTTACCTAACAATTAATTTCGTTGAATAAAATAATTCTTAGTCCTTAGTTTGTAAGAAAATAAAAGGAAGAGGTTATAGTAATAAGAAACGAAAATTTGATATTTGTGAAAAAACATTTTTTCTCTCAAACACGGCTATCGAGAAATCTCAGTCTAGTTCTTTCGTCACTGCCGGTGGTGCTCTTCGCCGCCGGCAACGGCCATCTCTCTTCTCTTTGAACCGCCTTCGGCAAAGGATGCATAGGGCACTTCCGAGACTAAGTCTTACATGTTCAACCAAATTTCAAATTCGAAATTTGTTCGAAATTTGAATGGTTTTTTCGTAGGCAATGTTCACACTCTCTTGAGCTCCAAACCCCATACCGCTTGATTCTTCTTCTCTCATATATGCTCTTTTTACCAACTTCTAAGAGTTTTTCTATATATACTCAAGAAAAAATATTTTCCTTAACAAAACCAACTCCAAATTCATCCAATTTTCTTTCATTTAACCAATCAATTTCTAAACTTAACTTTGGCCTTAGTGTCAAATTGTCAAATTATTAAGTAACAAATATTGGTCCAATTCCAACACAGTCACACCTCAGCAAAATTCTTTGCAAGCCAGTGCTTGTACTGTTAGTGTGATACATACTTAGATTACCATAAAAAGCTTGTTGATCTGCATCTTCTATGTGGAGGTGGGTTCTATCACCCTTTCTCGGTCCATTTCAAGGATGAGTTCGGCCCATTTGGTCCATTGTGGTCTCGTCTCGGCCCATCATATGACCAATTTTAAAAACTAAAGAACCCGATCCATGACCTATCTTAGGGTTGTTGAGTGTTGTTACTTGTTGGTATACAAATGGAGTTAAGAAAAGACCATGATTAAATTGTGATGCTATAAAAGTCCAATTCTCTCTACGACTCTTTTGACTTCTTCAAACCATTAGAATCAGATTCGAAATCTCATCTTTCTTTTCCTAGAATCATATTCAAATATAAGGCATCAGAATTATTCCCTAAATCACTAATTAAATTCAAAATTAATTCATCAAATTTCCAAATATTCCCATTCAAAAAAAAATATCATGAAATTAAAAAGTATCAACAAAACTTTTATCAAAACCATATTCACAATCCACTTTGTAACTACACATAAATTTTTTAAATAATTTTATCGATAAATTGTGATCTACAACATAATTATATAATATAAAAATATACAATTATCTAGAATCTAATTTTGGTAAAAATTATTAGAAAAATAAACTCATTTAGTACATTCATTCGTCAAAGAAAAATTTGTTATCAAATTTTTTTATGTTTGGCATTTTCTTAAACTTCGGATTCGGAATAACTTATTTTTAGATTTCAGTTTTTAGAATCTTAGTGATGTCCTTTTCAAAACTTATTTTGAATTTCCCTCGTTTAGCAATGTTTCCAGAAACTTTTTTTTTTTTGGCGGTTTTTGTTGTATTTTTCTGTGTATTAGTTATTAATCTATGAATTTTCAAAAAAAAAAAAAGACATATATATATTTGGTTAAGATGATTTCAGATATTCTTCAGACAAAATTGAGTTTAAGTTAGATTTGTTTCTTCGTTAAACTAAAAAGTCAAGTACAAGAGATCTTAACAAGTTCTCTCTCTGTTTTTTTTTTCGTAATTGACAAGACTCCCTCCAAAAAAAAAAACACTCAGTTGACTGAAATCACTAAGCAAAGATCCGATCGGAATCTCCGCCATGGACGCTGTTTCTCAGGCGATCACTTCCGGCATCTCAATTCCATACACAAAGAACTCAATTCCCCTTCGTTCTCATGGACTCAGCTCATTGATCCTCCGTAAAACAAGATCTCCGACAAATCCCTCACAAACTTATTCTCGTAGCTTATCACTCCGAGCTTCAGCGATTCAACAAAGCGAAAGCTCGACTTCTTCTTCAATCGATCTTACTGATCCAGATTGGAAACTAAAGTACGAGAAAGATTTCGAGCAACGATTCAATATCCCTCACATAACTGATGTCTTACCAGATGCAGAAGCTATTCGTTCGACATTTTGTCTGAAAATGAGGTCAGTTTTAGTTTGATTGAACTCTGTTTCATGCTTAGATTCTCTAATTTGGTTTCGAAAAATCTCAAAAATTCGAGTTTGAAGTTAGGTCTCCGACTGAAGATTTCGTTGGTGGTTACCCTTCTGATGAAGAATGGCATGGATACATTAATAACAATGATAGAGTTCTTCTAAAGGTAAAAGCTTTCAGCTTTTTTAATTTACTGAACTTAGTGAGCTTGATTTTGGTTAATAGTTGGATTCAATTTTCTGATTTGGGTGTTTTTTTGGGAAATTAGGTCATTAGATACTCATCACCAACTTCTGCTGGAGCAGAGTGTATTGATCCTGACTGTTCTTGGGTTGAGCAATGGTAAAAAATTGTGAGGTTGTTTTGAGTTTTTTGGAGTTTGTCAAGTGTAGATCTTGACGTTTTTGGTTATGATTATGTGATTGGGATCATCAGGATTCATCGTGCTGGACCAAGGGAGAAGATATATTTCCAACCGGAACAAGTTAAAGCTGCAATTATCACTTGTGGTGGTCTTTGTCCTGGTCTCAATGATGTTATTAGACATGTGAGTTTGTGTCTGAAACTTTGACGTAATATAGTGTGTTTGTGTGTGAAATCCTCTTGATTGTTGTTTGGTGATACACTGCAGATTGTCATTACTCTTGAGATTTATGGTGTTAAGAACATTGTGGGGATTCCTTTTGGTTACCGAGGCTTCTCTGATAAAGATCTATCTGAAATGCCGGTATAGTTTGATTCCAAACCTGCAAAGAAAAACTCTTATTTCTCTTTTTTTTTTGTTTAAATTATATTCTATCGTTTTGATCTTCAGTTATCAAGGAAAGTGGTTCAGAACATTCATCTATCTGGAGGTAGCTTGCTTGGAGTTTCACGAGGAGGGCCGAGTGTTACCGAAATCGTTGACAGCATGGAGGTATATCATTTTGTATTTTAGTTGTTAAGGAACTTTCTGCGATCATAGATTCTGAAACTACGAAAGTTGACTGTACTTAGGAAAGAGGAATCAACATGCTTTTTGTGTTGGGTGGAAACGGAACTCATGCTGGCGCAAACGCTATACACAATGAGGTTTTTACTTAACACTGGAAACTAATTGTTGTTCTTGTAAAGATAGTACTGCTTATTTTCTCCTACTTACTGAGTTTGACTCATCCAAAAGAGGATGTGATTTACCGTTCTACTTTCTTATGGATCCAGTGCCGCAAGAGAAAGATTAAGGTAGCTGTAGTTGGTGTGCCAAAAACCATTGACAATGATATTTTACATATGGACAAAACTTTTGGGTTTGATACTGCTGTCGAAGAAGCACAACGAGCAATAAACTCTGCCTACATTGAGGTAACATTCACGACTCATATTTAGTAGTTTATGGATATCCACTTATACATCTCTGTGCTTTAAGTACTTGATCATTTCTTTAACTTTGTATCAGGCACATAGTGCTTATCATGGCATTGGCATTGTAAAACTGATGGGTCGTAATAGTGGTTTCATTGCAATGCAAGCCTCTCTAGCAAGTGGACAAGTCGACATTTGTTTGATTCCTGAGGTACCTCTTCATATAGCTCTTATCATCATTTTGAACAACATGATTGAAGAGCTTGCTAAGAGATCTTATACACCATTTTCATTCAAGGTTCCCTTCAATCTTCATGGGCCAAATGGTGTACTGAAGCATTTGAAGTACCTTATTGAAACAAAAGGCTCTGCAGTGATCTGTGTAGCAGAAGGAGCTGGACAGGTAATTATAATATAATAGCACATGTATACTCAAACTCAATTGCAGTTATTGAGCTATATTGTGCCTAACGTTTCTTGGCATTTGATTGCAGAACTTTCTTGAGAAAACCAATGCCAAAGATGCATCAGGAAACACAGTACTTGGCGATTTCGGTGTGCACATTCAACAAGAGGTTAGATATAAGCAAAAGATTTTCTCCACTGTAAAGTTTCTTGCTTCCTTGTGATATTACAATCTAGCTTTTCATCTTTTCGATGTGTATATAGACAAAGAAGTATTTCAAAGATACAAGTATTCCAATAGATGTGAAGTACATTGATCCAACATACATGATTCGCGCTGTCCGTGCAAATGCCTCAGATGGTATCCTCTGCACTGTTCTTGGACAAAACGCTGTAAGTCCCTCACACAAAACTTCAAATCATTCTCTCATGGCTTGTGCTAGAATCTTATCCAACATCAGTTAGGTCTGTTATTCCCGGACAATATATAAGTGTGTGGCAATTCTTCTTCCATGAGCTAGTGTTTGGATGTGAGTTAGGTCCACATTAATATGGTATCAGAGCCCAAAACCAATTTATGTCCTGCCCACAAACTTCACGCTTCGGATTTCTAGCCTTGAGTGTGAAGGGAGTGTGTTAGAATCTAGTGTGTGGCAATCTTTGTCCTTTGAACTAGCTATTAAGTGTGAATTAGACTCACACTAATATCGTATCAGAACCCAAACCCTATTTATGTTCCAGTCTCGAGCGTGAGAATGCATGTGTTAGAACCTTGTCCCACATTAGTTGGGTTTGTGATTCGTGGACAGTATATAAGTCCGTGACAATCTTTGTCTCTTGAGCTAGCTTTGAGTGTGAGTTCGAAAAACATATTCCAATCATTGTAACGCCCTTGTATTGAATCAGGTTCATGGTGCATTTGCTGGATACAGTGGAATCACAGTAGGAATCATCAACACTCACTATGCTTATTTGCCAATTACTGAGGTAATTGAATATGCAAAATCAGTCGATCCTAATAGTCGAATGTGGCATCGTTGCTTAACATCAACAGGTCAACCAGATTTCATCTAAAAAAAATCTAATAATCACAGAAGAGAAAAATAATAACCTTGAAATGTATATACAAGCATTCTTGGTTCAATTTGAAAGGTTTTGAATCAGTGAAATTAGTTTTCATTTACCATACTTGTTGAGTTAAAATGTGAAACTTTGTTTCATTACTTTTTTTTTTCCTCAAATAGATACTCATTGATAATAATATTAAAAAGTTTGTTTGTCTATTTCTTCAACTTTTCTCTATTGAAGCTCTCTGTTAATGTCTTACTTCAGATTGAAACTAAAGAAAAAAATAATCTGTGATATTACATTGTGGTCCTTAATTTCTTTGATCTATCAATTTATACCTGAATTTAGGTAATTGGTCCCCTCTTTGCTTTTCCCAATTTATTATATTAGAATCTTCATTGATTACATAGATACGGTGACGATTTTCTACATAATTTGTGTAAAAGTTAAATTCATTTCATCTACTAAATAATGTAGAGTTTGGGTATTAAAAATTAAAATTTTATATTATTTAATATTGTTATCACAAATCTCAATATCTTTGAATATCACTTTTACTCTCAATTTATATTCCTTTTTTTTCCTATGCGCTGAATCAAATTCAAAGTCTTTTCACTTTAATGTAAATAATTCTTGCTTTTTTGTTCAGTAGTAAATTGAACATTCTAACAAAAAGAATAAAAAATGGATCAAAGAAAAAGAAAAAAATTTCACTGAGAAAAAAAGAGAGAAACAAAAAAGTTAGGGCTAAAAAGTAAAAGAGGGTGAAAATATGTGAAGCATACAGCAACTTTGAAAGGTCCCCAAACTCCTTCACAATGCACCTCCCCACACCTTTCACTTTTTATAGTTTGACCCTTAATCCTTTTTTCTTTATCAATTTGATCCACAAATTCTAATATATAACCTAAATCATATCACGTGAGTACTCACAATCAAATTCCAGTAAAAAAATATATTATATAATTGACCGAAAGTATTTTCTTAAACTTTTTGTAACTAATAATTTTTTTTTGTCTAAAGTTTCTAGAGCTCATAGTTTTTTGCCACTAAAAGAGTCAAACTCTTTTGACAATTTTAATGAAAGTTCAACCACTAAACAAATTATCTTTGGTTAAATTTATTAGTTTTAAAATATTATTTTAAATGTGTATATTGAAATGAAAATAGTAGAAAAATAGAATCTTGCTTAACCGGTGTAGAAATATATATTTGTTAAGCCAAATATATATATATATATATATGTTAACAACAAAAAATTATATATATTTTTAAGCCAAACAAATCGATTGGAAGAAGGGGTTTCTGATAATATAAAGTATCAAAAATATTTTTTTGACACTGAATTTTTTTTTCATATATATAAAGATTTTAAAAAAATGATATTATAAGTCCTATTTTATCACTAGAATTTCCATAGCTTTGAAATTTACTTACAAATAATATAGCGATTATTAAATACACCGAAATTTAAATTTACAAATGTGCTCGACTAAATATGATGAGAATACATGAGAATAACATTAATTAAAGATCTAATTAATGTTTTATACTACTACCTAATTAATGTTCACGAGAACCAAAATCCTTCTTAGTAACATTAATTAGAGATCTAATGCAATCTATTGATAAAATTTTTTATGAAGTTTTTAAAACATGATACTAAAATCAAAACAATATAACCTTTAATTATGACTTGAACGTGTAATTTTATATATTATCCTCTATTTATAAAAATAAATAAGCATAATAAGTTATAATGGATTCCATGTCCATAATATAAGCTGACGAAAAATCAATATTAGATAATGATTAGACAAAGTACAGTGTCATATGTCTGTATAAGAATATTAATTATATACAAAATCAAAAATTACAAAATAGTTAGTTAATTTTATATTAATTAAAAGGACCAGGCATGCGGCATGCAACCAACTTACATACACTTGAACTTATATATTAATTCATATATATATAATTTTAAAAATATATTAATATTAAAAGTTGTGTGATTATTCTGAACGCTCAAGTTAAAAGTTGTGTCTGAAATCACGATGTGAAAACAAGATTCGATTCCGTTATTGGAATTAACCCTAAAAAAGTATGTTTTGCTAGTTTGATATTCTAATTTAAGATATATAATTTATAATATTAGTTTGATTAATGGATGTTGGTTCTATTAAATTACATAGTAGTTTAAGAAAGTTATGTATAAGGTACATCAATATTTTTGTCAACCAATGAATTTCATTATAATAATGTTTCTGGGGACAATGATTTTACAAAAGAATAATTACAAGTAATCTCTTTAACACTATTACCAAAAAATCAAATTTGTAATTTAATCAATGTAGGATAGTAAAATCTTATCAAAAAGAAAAAAAAACAATGTAGAATAAGAGAACGAGTAAGAATTCTGAATAAGTTTTTGAATCTTGAAAATTCTTTAAAGTGCGGAGAAAAATAAGCCAGTTACATCAACTTAAATTTTGTTATTAGAATTAGTTACAATATTTAGAAATAAAGCGATTTTAAGTTAATTAAGAGGTTTAGACATTTCACCATATTTTCTCTATATTCTAAGTAAACTGTTGATAATACCACTATAAAAATGTAAATTATTTCTCCCAAATAATTGCACGCACTTGGAAAAATATTATATTATTTAGAACCGAAAGTGCTAATATTTTTAATAATAAGTATAACATTTTTTTTATCAATACTGGGGTACAGCTGGTCGGCCTATTAGCCAAATTCTTATATAATGTAGGTAGTAGAACTCGATCACTGATTATACAAATATGCATGACTTAGTAGACTTACCGCATGCCATTAGATTATAAGTCACTTGCATAATAAGTATAAGCTTTAATGTTGCTTCAATAATTAAACATTTTTGACCCACCAGAACCAATTTTAGAAACAGTATTTGGTAGTCGCAAATCTCGAAACTGACTTATATAATCTTTTATATAGTTATAGCATGAATGTAAGTAGTCCTTTATATCAAAGATGCTTGAAAGATAAAAGAATGCTTGATGCTTCTCCTTTTGTTTGCATGGAGTAGAAAAATCATTTATTCTTCTCAAAATTTATTATTATTTACTTTTATTACATATAAATGCTACAAAAGAGCAAAGTAAAGGGATTTCAAAAAACTTTTGATGAGTTGTTTAATTTATTTTATAAAATTTTGGAAAATGGAATTCCTATAAAAATCTATTTGGAGATTCATTCTAATTGCATTTTGTGATTAAAAGGAGTAACAATCCAACTTTTTAACAGGAGTATAATACTACTTAGAGAAAGTGCCAAGAAGTAGTCATAATTGAAGTTAGTGAAAAAATTAAATTTTACACACAAATATGCATATTCATTCATACTTTGAAATCCCCAAGAAGATGCTCCTCTCGATCTAAGTTAAACTTCTTATTAAAACTCAACCTTAATTTTTTCCTTTAATAAACCTCAAATTTATTGGCTAAAACTCTTACTACTTTGAGTTGTAAAATCAAATACTATAAATTATTCATTTAAACAAGACTATACAAATAAGTGGTCTTTAGTCTAGTCGCAGGCGGTAAGTCCACTATAACTTGCGCACTTGCACAACCAAGGATCGACTCCCACCGCCTACATTATGTAAGAACTTGGCTAATGGGTTAGTCAGTTGTGGCCAGTCTTGACAAAAAAAAAGACTATACAAAAGAGACCATCTTCACTAAATCTGAACAATTTATCTCTATTTTTTTTCTTTTTTTGTCAATAATTGAATCGACAAGATCTAATCCATAACCTAAAATTTATCTCTATAATCATTTTTAAAACTACCATAATATAGCGATAAGATAACATACATTTATCTCTATTTTCTACTGAGATAACATGCATATTATAGTCCATATGAATCACTTCTATATATGACTACATTACATTATTTAGAAAATAAACTCATCTTAAAACCAAAAAAAAACTCTTCTGAAATCCTTTCATGATCCATTAAAAAACAAATATATTTCATAAAAATTATTAATGTGATTTTGGTTCCACATATTGTTAATCAACTTTAGTTAAAATCTATAATTAAAATTTGTTCTTGGCTTGTTTCAAGATTATTTTAGACATTTTTATCCTAATTAATAAATAAATTATCATTCTTTGCTTCCTAAATATACCAAATAATCTTTAAAAAAATCCTCAACTCTGAAATTCTCGAAAATATATAATTTAAATTTGAGAAAACTGATAACACCAATTAAATAAACAGAAGTTATTTAATTTGTTGCTTACTAAAAAAACTACTAGTACACATTCTGTTATATTTGTACTTTAGTACGTTAATCTTTTTTTGTTAACACTATACGATAATTGGCTGATCAATTAACCAAATTCCTACATAATGGGATTTGATTCTTGATATACAAATACACTTAAAAGCATATGCCAATAGATTAATAGATTAAAAGCTTACTGCATCTATTTTAATTATTCTAATAACATTAAACTGCAAAAGAATATACAAATATATAATAATAAATAAAATATTTTACATATATAGAAGAAGCAGAAAGCAGTAGATTCCAAAGGTTTCTTATGCTCAGATAAACGACGTTGACCAGTCGCAGAGTCAAAACAAAACTTAGTGGGCCCACTTAAGACCTCTTTTCAGGGCCCATTATTGTGTTTCTCTTCTCCAATCCCTAAACCATGCAATTCTCTCTCAAGCCAATTATGTAATTTTCGGATGAAAAATGCAAATAATTATGTTATTTTTTTATTGGCTTACCAATTGTGTTATTATTATATTTTTTCAAATCATGAAAATAAACATAAACATCAATAGAAATTCTGACAAAAAAAATATCAATAGAAGTTTTGAGTAGGATTTTTAGCCAAGTAAATAGTAATGTTTCATTTTAAAATATGGGAGTGTGAGTTATAAAAATAAAAATACAGCTGAAATTCAAATTTAATACTAAGGACATTCTTAACTTTTAAAACTTATATTGATCAATCAAAATAAAAATCGTTGTAAAATAATATAAATCATGGTCCCTCAAATAAAATTTTGCTTACCCATATATCTAAAAATAAAAATTATTGATTAAATGCTTCTTTTTTAGAAAAGTATTTGTATTTTATTTTTGAATGAAATAAAAGTTTTGTTTTGTGGTGGATTTTTTTTTGTGCTGATGGAAACTTCAAGTAATAAATATTGCATAATTTAATATTTTACAAACCTTTTACATGTATAAAAAGGTAGAATAATTAGATTTTATTTTTATTATTTATTGAGATAGGGACACAATATCAAGATTACTACAAACCACTAGATTACACTTCAACTTATTTATTGTTATCAATCTGCATTTTATTAAATAAATTTTATTTAACAACTTAGTAAAAAGATAATATATTTAAGAAAATTTACTTTCAAGATAACCTTTAAATACCAACAAAAAATTCATAAAAATAAGATTTGCTTTTTATTTCTTTATTTTCTTATATTTTTTGATTTTATGTAGCAACAAAAATAAAGATCCCTTGGAGCAAAAACATGAACCAAGGGATGTCTCTCACCACCTTCAATAATGACTTATTAATTTTGCCGCCCTCTATTTTCTTTTTTCTTTCTCACAAAACTCTCATTTTCAATCCAAATTTCTGATTGAAAAATGAGAAATTAAAGAAAGAAAAAAAGAAAATTTATGTAGAAATTAAAAACAAAAAAATTGAAAAGAACCCTCAAATGTCATGACCCTTATAGATTGGAGTTGAACTCTTTTTATTCTCTCTCATTGTTTTCTCCTTTTCTTGTTGCTATTGTTGTTGTTGTCTGGACTACTCTGTGAGGAATTTGTACATGACTCAACTGTTCTCTCTTCACTCTTGTAGCTCAAACATGTTGCTTCCAACACTCCTATTGGACTTGCTGGTACCGGTCTTGCAGCAAATCGCGGTTGCTCTTGCGATAAACTAGCTCCTGACACATTCTCCTCTGTAAGATTTCTCATCAGATTCAAACATTTCTTCACTCTCTCCTGAAAAAGGACAATGATTCATTGATTACATTCTGATATAATCAGGTTGTTGAACAGTTTAGTTATGCAGGTATGTTGAATCAAATTCGAGTATATGCAACCATTTGAAGCTAGTGCATTAGATGGGTTTACCTGCTTTACATATACGAGATTGGACATTGCCTTATCGTCATCAAAGCAATTTGTTTCTCCTGAAATGGAAACAGACACTGCTGCTGCTGCAGCTATCTCAGAAGGTCTGAAGTCTAAAAATTCAATTGCTGCATTCAATTTTCATAAACAGAAACAAATCAAGCCTTCTTCTTACACAGAGCAAGTTAAGTTAGTTGCAAACAAGGAAAGAACATTATAGTTTGCTTTTGATTCAATAAATGACTAACCTTTGGTGGTGTTCAAGATGAATCTTGATGATCTATAGATCAAATTCTCTGACACATGATTGCTGATCTTGTTGACGAAATAATCGATGAATGAGAATGGAGTTAGAGCTTGTAATCTCCAATTCAATGTGTTGAGTATTAAAAGTTCCATCCTTTTAATAGTTTTGGCCTCAAACACAAACTTGGGATCTCCCGCCTGCTCATCAAAACCATTAGATACATGTCAAGATTAGTTCCATTAAAGCCACGATTTTCGATTCTTCTTTAAGTCTAAAGCTATTAAGAACTAAAATGTGTGTTGCACCTGTATATCAACAGTTTGAGGCACATCTGTTTCTTCCATTTTGGCTGCTAATGATAAGCAAGAGACAGCTAGCAACTGAACAGCCCAAGCTTTGTCTTTCTATGCAATCGAAACACATACACGATTATCGATTGTCACAGAATCTCGTTACAAGAAGATGATTCAACTTACTGGCAATTCATAAGATGTTAAGAACCGATCCAAGTAGTTGATGGATAGACATATACACTGAGGTCCAAAATGGTAATGAGCACAAGCCTGTTTCAAACAACAACAACAACAACTTGGCATTAAAGACAAAAGACTCAATTACTCAAATAGATCAAAACCTCAATCTATTGAGAAAGATCCAATTCATCAATCTAATAAATACATCTGAGGATAATAATCATAACAATCAGAAGTCTCAAATCAATCAAAACAAGATAAAGTGACAATACCAGATTTGAGACACAGATCAAAGCAATCAAAAGAAGAAATCACGAACCTTCAAAATCCAATCCAAAGCTTGGTTTCTAACACATGAATCCAAATCCCCAGAACGCAATCTCTTAATATAATCAGTTCCAGGCAAAAACTCAATCTCTTTCTCCATCATCTCTTTGATTCTCTCATCTCTCAATGAAGATGAAGAATCCATAAACGGAATTGATCCATTGCTGTTAAAGTTATCATCTTTACGATGATTACAATCAATCTCGTTCATAAAGCCGCCATCAAAGTTGAGTTCATCATCATCATCATCATCAATGATCCATGAATAACTGGTTTCTCCACAAACTAGATTCTCCGCCATGGATTTTGGTATTTTACTGTTTCTGTGTTGTGTGTTTTCAATGCTAAGTCTCTTTATTGTTATTGGGGTCTCAAAAATTTCAGAGCTTTTCAGACAATAAAGTGAAAACTTAAGAAACAAAAGTCATCAAGATGGGTAATTTCTATGGAGTTTATATTTTCATGGCAGAAGAGAGAGAGAGAGAGAGGTTTATACAGAGGAAGTGGGTGAGTGTGTTTTAGGGTAGAGAGGAGAGAGACCACTCCACAGGGTCGAAATGGGGTACACAGAGAATATACACTAATATATTGATGAAATATATCAATTTATATTACTTAAAAAAAATATTAGATAGAAAAACATTAATCATAAGCTCATTATTTTGGTAAAACGAAATATTATAAGAAAAATATCACCAGCTGTTTTTTCGTTTTTTGAAAAGTTGAAATTATATGTTAACATACTGAAAACTTTTGTTGACCAAAAAAAAATATTAACAAATTTTTTGTTTCTCTTAATGGTCTTTATTTCTAAAATCTTACAAAGAAAGATTTTGACCAAAAAAATATTGCCAAAGAATATATTTCTCAGAAGAATAATTTGTATGACTTATCTAAAACAAATCACCTCTTGTATCATGTTTTAAGTTCAAACTAGACAAATTAAACCAAAAGAATTATGTTTCTTGTATCATGTTGCTTGTTCTCACTATTTTCGGTATAGAAGACCATTAATTTTCTTTTGGTATTCATTGATTGAGTTTATTTTATGATATAATCGAATCCAACTAAAATTTTTTTTTATCAACCTAACTCATTGAATTTGGATTAACAAGGGTTGATCCATAGTTTAAATGTTCAAATTAGAACTAATGAGATTCGAACTCCTCACATAATGTCTAGCTAGAACAAGAACAAACTAACTGAACCACCTGCTTTTGGTAGTCCAGACCAATTTCATTAAAATAAAATGTTACAATATAAAAAACAACCAAAAAAATTATCACAAAATATGTCTTTAGTTATGTCTTTTTATGTAAATTCTCTCCGTTTGGTTAAAGTATTTATAATGAAGTGGTAAAATATTTACTTCTCATATATTTTCTATCGGAATTTAACTTCATTTACTTATATATTTTAGATTAGATTTTATTGATGTAACTGTTGATAAAAAATCATTTGGAGAAAAGCTATAAGTGGACTCTGTTAATTTGGTCATAATATCAAAATTTCTGGTAAAGAATATTAGAGTTTAAAATGCTAATTAGATGGATTATGAAGAAGATTTTGAATCATAAACCAAAATTTGGCTGGATTCTAATTGGACTTAACAATGGCAAATGTCAAAAATAAACGTCCATATATCACCATTCCAATGAAAGTGTTAATAGAAATGATCAATAATAAAATATGGTGCAATTCCTTGATAAGTGATCAATAATAAAAGATAGATTTGAGTTTGGGTTGTTTCAGGATGGATTTATTTTTATCTTTTTTTTAAAGGTCTTCTGATTGTTTTAATTGCTCTTCAGTTGTGATTACATTATAAGTTGAGAAAAAATATATATATGAAAGTAATAAAATAAATTTCTCCAAATCTTTATTATGCATTTTATCTGATTTGTTTAAGTAAAATTTAACGATTTAGATTTGTTGAGTTATTTCGTATAAATACTTTTACTTCAGATTAGCATATCTATTTAGGATTTTTTTTCGACATTACTTCTTATAAAAATCGAGAAAGTGAAAAAAGCAAAGAGTTTACAAAAAATATAATCACACGGCAAATCTTACACTCCAAACGAACAAATTTACTTTAAAATTTTTTCATATTCCGAATAAACAAATCTACTTTCAAATTTAAACGATGAGAAAATTTAAAAAAAAAAGTAAAGAATAAACTCTGAAAACTTGATAAATCTTCTAAATAAGAAGAGAAAATTGAATTATTAGTCGCAAAATCTTCAATACTTCTTAATTTTCAATCACAAAATCTATTTTCGTGCCATTGAATACAGCAACACCTCCATCTCTATAGGTAATGGTGATAGATTTCTCCTTATTTCATGAGATCTCTCATACATGAATGTCCATTCTAGTACATCAAAACAAAAGTCAAGCAAAATCATAAAAGTGTTCTTCTTTTTTCCACAAACTATCCACAAAACAGTAAGAACAATAAATCTTGATATTTTTTAATATTAACAAGAGGTTTATAAATAAATAAAAAGTTACATAAATGAATAAAAACCATGTATATTTTAATAGTTAGGAAAACTGTATAATAAAGCAAAACATATGCATAAAATTTCATGGTTTTTATGGATCAACCTACAAGTGTAATTCTTTTGGATTTCAATAATAAATAAGTCTAGATAACTTTGATAATTGATATCATTTTCAACATATGTCATGATTACTAGATAACATTATTTGGTACGAAAAGATACTTCTTGTATGTGTGGATTACAAGTTTGAACCCGCATAGCACGAACATTACTAGATTAAAGACAATTAAAAAAATACATGATTTATATAAAAATCTATATTTTAAATGATAAAATTCTTTGATGTGTGGTTAGCTTTCTCTGTTCTTTTAGATGAATTTCAATTGCTCCGAGATGAGTTTTCTTATTTTTCGATGTATCTAATTCCTTATTTGTCAAACTGTATTGCAGATTGTTTAGGTAAAACTTTAAGATATACATTTACTCTGGTGATCCAAATGTTGATTTGAGCTATCATAAATTTCTCAATGTCTTTAATTACACTAGAGTTCGACTCCAAAAAATAATATAGTTCTATATAATATTGTTTAAAATTCGTAAAGTTTAGGTTATAAATCATTAATTGTTTAGGTTTTACTTTAAAAACTTATTTTAAGTTATCCTTTATAAATATCTTCTTCTGGATATGAATACCATTTTTAAGAGTTTATTTTTACTATTGACATCAACTATTGATAATGAATTAGTAACATATTTTTTTCTACAACTTTATTCATTAAAAGGAAAAAATAACTATTTTGTGGGTATATAATTTATAAAAAATATATCTCGGAAAAAATTTCCGACATTGCACACCAGAAAATCAATTTTATAATTTAATAATATAGAAATCAAAAACAAGAAAAAACAACCGAAAAAGCTACAGAGTTTTACAAAATCTTCTTTGTATCACATTTATTTTAATGTTTAGATAATACTAGATTCCAATCAAAGTTTGCAATATTATAATTATTATTATTATTATCAATATATCAGTCACAGTTAAAAATTCACTTATATATTATACATTTGTTGTCCAAAACTAGTAAAGGTACAATTACAATCACTGATGAAAGCTTTATAATAGACTTATAGAGTAAATTATTAACCTTTTTGTTTTACAGACATGCGCATGAAAACTAGATCAGAATGGATCTAAGGAATATACAACTATCTTAATTGCTTTATCGCTTGACCATAACATGAATGAGAATCACACTTATTCCATATAACCAAAAATATAGACTTTTATTATAGGTTTATATAAAACAGCAAAATCATATGTTTTTGCACACTTTCCTCAAATTCTAAAAATTGTAAGAGAATTTCTCATTACCAATAATTATATCAACAAAATTTAATCCGTAACTCAAAATTCATAAACTACCATATATATAGGGTTACACTATAACATGAAGTCGAACTCGAAAAGAAAAAACTACATATATAAATTCACTTCCTTTTTAAAAATTGTAAGTCAATCCTACCAAACTATAAGTAATATACATATAACTTTCACATGTATTATGTATTGTTTAAAAAATTTTACGATCACATACATTAATTTTTTATAAGATTTACTAAACTTTGATTTTTTTTGTTTTTTGTTTTTTGTGAACATTGGATCGACAAAACCAGATCCATAATCTAACCCAACCTTTAAAATTTCTATTCAATCTACCAACTTGTAGAAGGGAAGAATTGAACCTTAGATGTTATAATCATTAGCTAGATCATTCTAACCACTAGACTGAAAAAACCTTGACAATTTTGATTTTTTTTTAAAAGTTTTGATGTGATATATTATTTATATAACTTTTAAAATTTAGTGGTGCTGATTTTCTAGATTATATTGCATATGTATCTATACATATCTTTAGTTTGCATTTTTAGCTGGTATAGGATAAAATTATAAAAATGGTGATTTGAATGAAATTTTTGCACAAAATCCTTATAATTATTCTAAATAATTTATAAAAAAAAAAGAAACACAAAAAGAGTACACTAAGCTGTAGCTATTTCATGTTGGACGTAAGTCTTTGGATTTTTGTGATCCAAAGCATATAAAGTAGAGAAGACTAATGGAGCAATGATGATTAAATTGTCAATATTAATCTCTTAGCTGTCTTTTACCCAAAACTACACAAAATGCCTGTTTATTACTCTCATTCTACATGTAGCCACGAGTTAAAGACTTCACATAATTCTGATTTGAAATTCAACCTTGGCCAAGATTTGAAGTCTTAATGATTTCATTGTTTCTGTTAATATTATCAGTGTGTCATTATTCATATGTATTGGTCAGTGAAACTTTTATATAAAAGATATGATTCTAGAACTGGACAAAATTCTAAAATGGAGAACCAAAACTAATGAATCTAAGCCAAAGCATAAAATAATTCAAAAAGAATTAAGTATTTCTATATATTAAATTATTTAATTCCAAACCAAACTAGACCTGAACTATATGACCCAAACCAAACTAACAAAAATTTATCAAAATAATTAATATTTTTTATTAAAACATGTATATAAAATCATTTAATTTTGCAGGGTACAAAATTTTTATAGACGATTTATGAAAAATTTCAAAATATTTTTCTAGATTTGAATGGTATTGCTTCTCAGACATTACATAATAAGTATGTACGAGAAATAAGATAATAAGAAGAAGTCTCTCAATGTTACACTCTAAAGTCAAAATTTTATTATGGCAATAAATATGATAGATTTTATCGTTAGTAATATTAAAAATTTAATTTGTGGTTCATCTTATTTAAACACTATTACACCAGAATGATACCTCTTTTTCTATAAAATATAAAGCGGAAATTTTTTTTAACTGAAATATACAATCTTAACTGAAATTAGTTAAGTATTCTAATTTTTATATGATTTTTTTTGGTAAAAAGTTAAACTAAAATATAATTTGATATTGAATACGATTTTTTTCTAGAATCCAAAAAAGAAACAAATTTGAACCAAATTGAATCTAGTTATAATTTGATCTAAAATGAAACTTATTTTAAGAATCCAAGAAATCCAAAACCCATAAAATCTAAATCAATTAGATCACATACCTCAATTTTTAATGAAAGTAGGAGAAATAACATGTTTATAAGACAAAATGAAAAAAAATTTAACAAAAGAAAATGAAAAAAAAATCTATAACCTAAGCCCATATATGGCCTACTTTTAAAAGTTCAAAAAACATTCTTTTTGTATCCAACATAACTAAACTGAATTCAATCCAATGGAAGCACATACATAATATATGGCCCTTTATAAGCCCAATAAGCAACGTAGAGCCCATCAGCTAAAACCCTAAAAATCTTCCTCTATAAATAACTCATCTTCTGGAAAACCAGCAAGAGCCGACGATGAGTACTGATAAAGCCCTAATTTTGTTTCCTCTGAAACATGCTTCACTATCTAACTCATTTTTCTTCTCCTTTGTTTGGTTTTTGAAATCCCATTCTTCACTAATACACGCAAAGGTAATTTATAGGTGTTTTACAATTTTATCTTCGATCTTCTTAGAGTTAGTGGTTTAATCTCGTTTTCTGTAATCAAAATTGAAGAAAATTTGTGATTTTATTTCTTATATAAATGGTTGCAATGATGATAATTTATATAAAATTGAAAGTGTTTTTAAAATACTTAATGAACGGTCGACAAAATAGTCGAACCTGAGCGGTTAGCTGAGCAACCATTTATCTAATTTTCAGTCAAAAATTTCACCTTTTTTATTAGAATTAATCGAATTTTAAAGATAATTTGTGCTATTTTTCTTAGAATTTATCAATATTTATGTAATTCTCTTTTTATATTTGTTGCTATGATGAACAAAAATATGTTTTGAAAGCATTTTTGTGTTTAATGAATCAGCGACTATAAAAGTCAGCCTGAGCGGTTAACTGAGCAACCATATAGATCAAATTTTTATTTATTTACAAGATCAAATCTATTTTCTCTAATATTGATCATCTGATCTGGCAAATCTATTTTGTGAACAGAGTTTCTTTATTTTAGTTTTGTAACCCTTTTGGTAATGAGTTAATTTGACAAAAAAATGATTTCCAATGTAATTTTTTTGACGTGAATTCTAATTGTTGTTTATTTTGCCAATAATATTGCAAGCTATTTTAATGTGTCTAATTATTTACGAAATATAAATCCAAGTCCAAATTAGTTGTACAGAATGCAACAGTGATAAATGCCAGCGAATTAACTTTTAAAATAAAAAAAATTGCGAATTGATTGAAATTTCCTTTACAATTCAATGAAACATTTTCTTAATTACAACATAAATCTTAAATTTATATTTCAATATTGATAAACTTATTCAAAAGTCAGAACATTATCTTAAACCCTTCTTGAACAACTTACACTAGAGTGTAAAGCCCAATATGAATCCAATTGTTATTCCAAACACAAGGCCAGGTCCTAAACCTATTAGAGCTGCTTTCCAACAAAACACTTCTTCTACTTCTTCGCTTCTCCTTATTCCATTGTTTTCTTTAATATTGGTGTGTGAATATTTCTGCAAGTTTCGTCAAGCGAAGGGCAAAAAGTCCTTTGTTGTCCGCCTTGTGAGATAGATTGAAAATCTGTAACGATGAAGGAGATATATTGAAGGTCGTTACAGTGTCCGTTGCGTAGGACGTACCTCTTATAAACCATAAAACTGTGAATTTTCCGCTGCAACAAAATGGATGAGCACAATGAGAAGTGAGAGAAGACAGTGAGGATGAGAGTTACAAATGTAATAGTGTATTTAAGCATTAAGAAAATAGTTGTGTATGTACCAAAGGTGTTATATGGAAGGCATAGTTTTGCTAACACAGAAACGCAATTAGAAATATAGCTATGTGTTACACATGTAACATGTTTATCTAAACATATACGAATTTAGTTTGCGAGTGAGGCTGTGTTACAGATGTAATAGAGTTTTTAAGCATCTAAAAAATTATTTGCGTATTAACCAAAGGTGTTACCTTTTGTGAAAGGATCTGAAATGGTATGCCAAGGAACATGTACGATTTACGTTACAAATTTAATAGGGATTTTTTTTTGTAATTATTGATCCACAACTAGTTGACCCATTAGTCTAATTCATACATAATGTAAGTAGTGAGATTTAATCAATGGGTGTGATAATGTTTATCTGACTTACCACCTGCCACTACACTAAGATCACTTCACATGTAATAGAGTATCTAAACATTTAAGAAAGTAGTTATGAAATGCTTTTTTTTCTTTAATTATAGTTAGTCTATTTTAAAGATAATTATATACTATTTTTCTTAGAATTAATCGTTATTTGTATAATTCTCTGTTTATGTTTTGTAGCCATCACGAACAAAAATATGGTTTTGAAAGCATTTCTTGTGCTTAATGAATTAGAGACTAGGGAAGTGTCTATAATGTCTACCTGAGCGGTTCACTGAGCAACTATTAAGATTAATTTTTATTTTATTTTAAAGATGATGTACTATGTAATTCTTCTGACGTGATTCTAATCATTGTTTATTTGCCAAGAAAAATTATAAGCTATTTAAATTGTTGATGAAAGATAAACCTATGTCCAAATCAGAATTAAAATGCGGACAGTGATTATTTGTAGTTTGGATTATCGAACTGAACCAACCTGAATTACAAATACAAAGAATCGAACTGAATTGGAACTGATTAAATAACTAAACAGTTTCTAAATTCAAGAATCGAAAGAGCTAGAATTGTATAGGTACAAAATCGAGAACCGTATAGTTACTTGAAATAGTCAAAAATAATTACATATTTTATAATAATTATTTATATAATTAATAAAAAATTTTTGTCAACATTGACCCACAACTGGCCGACCCATTAACCAAGTTCTTACATAACGTAGGTGGTGGGACTCGATCCCTAGTTGTGTAAGTACGCATATCTTAGTGGACTTACTACATACCACTAGACTAAATGCCACTTGCATATAATTAATAATCTAAATATCTAAAAGTGTACCTATCAATCCAAATTTGTTAATCAATTTGAACCATTATTACTAAGAAAACTAAAATATTAAATTTTTATTAATAATTTATGGTTTTTCTAAGATTTTTCTGATTTTTTTTGAAAAAAATCAGGTAGAGGTATCTGAACCGAAATCAAACCGAAGTGCAATAAGTACTCATTAGTTATTATATTTTTAGAATCGAAAGAATCAGAATCGTAACCGAACAAAATCGAATTTTAATATGTACCAATTGGTTATCATTTTTTTAAAACCGAATAAACCGAACCAAAGCGAATCGAAGAACCGAATGCTCAGGGCTAATTTGTACAAAATGCAAGAGCGATAAATACAACAATTTATATTTTAAAAGAAACAAAAAGAAATTGGGAAAATTGATTGAGATATCATTTAAAAGTTCATTTACACAATTTATTAATTACAAAATAAAACTTGAAAAATACTTATTCAGAAGTCAGAACATTATCTTAAACGCTTCATGAACCAATAACAGTTGTGTGGAAAACCCAATATGTATCCAATTGTCAATCCGAAGACAAGACCAGGCCCGACTCCTATTACAGCTGCTTTCCAACTAATCACTTCTTCTTCCTCTGATTCCAACGTTTTCTTGGGTACTGACTTGTGAATATTTTGACAAGCTTCATCAAAAGAAGGGCCAAAAAGTCCTATATTATCCTTAAAGGAAGAGCAAGGTTGCGTTCGAAACTGAGTGCCTCCGGGTAGAAGACCTTCAAGCTGGTTATGAGAGAAGTTCATGTACGCAAGATATGAGAGGTTCCCTAGCTCTTGTGGAATTTCTCCTGAAAGCTTGTTTAGGGAAACGTCCAACGACTCGAGAGATGTGAGGTTCCCCATAGATGAAGAGATGTGGCCACTAAAAGCATTGTTTGATAAGTTGAGTATATGAAGCTCTTTCAAAATACCGATAGATCTTGGAATCTCTCCTTCAAATTTGTTCCCCGAAAAGTCGATTGCTGTGTAGAGTTTCAAAATACGTGAAAGCTCCATATTTACACCTTTATTCATCAAAACCATTGAATCACTGTAAAAGCCTATTCCATCTCCCATGTACTCGTCATTAGGCTGGCTTTCATTTTCTCCAAGTGATGATATAGCATTCCACTTTACAAAGTAATTTGATGACAAACTTCCATTAAAGTGATTATTTGATATATCAATGATTCGCAACTTAGGGAATGAGGCTTGATGTATGGGTCCATGGAATGCATTGGAGCGTAAAACAAGAATTATCAGCTTCTTAAGAGAACCTAACCAGAATGGAAATGTGTCATTGATTTTGTTGCTCTCCACGTTCAGATATTCAAGAGAAGAGAAACGGATCAAAGATCTTGGAAGTTTCCCTACAAGTTGGTTATGACCAACGTCCAATGATCTTAACCTTTCAAATATATCCCCTGGAAAACCTCCACTAAGATGATTGCGACGAAGGTTTAAATTTGATAGAGTACTCTTGAGATTTCCAATACAACTAGGAATTGGATCATTAAAGTTGTTGTCCGATAAATCGAAAGTGATTAGAGAACGCAAAGTGCATATAGAAGAAGGAATATCTTCTGCGAAGTTGTTGTTGGAGCCAAAAAAGTACTTCATCATAGATGGTGTCCTGATAGAAGATTGTCCATGTTTTGTTGATCTTTCGAAACCGATGAAAGTATTGTTGGAAAGTTCCAGGTACTCCAAATTTGGAAGCGTCCATAAGCAGTTAGGAACTTGACCTTCCATTTTGTTGTAGGAAATGTCGAGATTGGAGAGATTAGAAAGTTTTCCAATGGAAGATGGGATTGGACCCGAAAACTGGTTATCATAAAGAATGAGAGACATGAGATGAGATAGGTTTCCAATGGATGATGGAATATGTCCCGAAAACATATTAGAGAAAAGCCAGATATCGGTGAGATTACAAAGGTTTTCAATGACAGTAATCTGACCCGATAAATGATTAGAAGAAAGGTAGAGAATGGTGAGATGAGAAAGGTTTCTGATTGAAGAAGGGATTGGACCCGAAAACTGATTGAAAGAAAGATAGAGACTGGCTAGATGAGAAAGCTTTTCAATTGAAGAAGTGATTGGACCTGAAAACTGATTAGAAGAAAGATCAAGAGTGATAAGAATAGAAAGTTTTTCAATCGAAGAAGGGAATGCCCCCGAAAATTGATTTTTAGAAAGGTCGAGAGTGGTGAGATGAGAAAGCTTTCCAATCGAAGAAGGGATTGTACCCGAAAACCAATTTGAGGAAAGGTCAAGAGTGGTGAGATGAGAAAAGTTTCCGATTGAAGAAGGAATTATACCCGAAAATTGATTATAAGAAAGGAAGATAGTAGTGAGATGAGAAAGGTTTCCAATTGGAGAAGGAATTGGACCTAAAAATAGATTAAGAGAAAGGTCGAGATAGGTGAGACGAGAAAGCATTCCAATCGAAGAAGAGATTTGACTTGAAAACTGATTATAATGAAGGTCGAGAGTGATGAGATGAGATAGTTTTCCAATCGAAGAAGGGATTGGACCCGAAAACTGATTAACAGAAAGGTCGAGAGTGGTAAGATGAGAAAGGTTTTGAATCGAATAAGGGATTGAACCCATAAACTGATTATAATGAAGGTCGAGAGTGATGAGATGAGAAAGGTTTCCAATCGAAGAAGGGATTAACCCAATAAGATTATTAAATGAAAGGTCTAAAGTGGTTAAAAATTGAAAGTTTTGAAGCCTAGAAAAACTGCTATTGGAACGAAACTGGCCATTGAGGCAGCTTCTGCTTAGGTTTAACTCGATCACTTCCCCTAACTCAGCATTGCACGTGACGCCCTCCCAATTACAACAATCCGTGTTATTAGTCCATGATTCTGTCTTCAGTTGTGAATCAAGACTATAATGAGAACATATCCCAATCTCAAACTCGGTTTTGAACTCGATGAGAGCATCTCTTTGTTCGGGGCGACACAAGTGCATAATACGAGCAGCAAAAACTTCTCCAGAAATGGATAAGAAGAAGAAGAAACAAAGAGTAATAGGAATGATACTCGTTGAGTCTTTCATCATTCTTTAAGCTAATTTGATACTTTTGATTGTATAAAAAAGAAGAACTTGAAAGTGTGATAGTATGAGAACTCTAGCAAATCTCTTTATATACATAACAAATTATCATATTCTACAAAGATAATTCCACACCTATAGGTAGTTTTCTCGACGGCGTATTCTCCACGTAGAAATACAGAGACTTGAAAGTTCTTTACGTCTGACTTTAATCATGTTGAAACTTCATAAAGTTGCTTTATTCAATTAAATTGACTCCGTATATATCATCCATTGGATCTTAAACAATATTTCGCATACTATCTTCATACTAATTAAATAACATAACAAAAACATCATTTACTTACGTATAAATTCAAATCACAAAACCAACGAATAATTTCTAAAATTTCATTTCTATTACAACAAAAACAATTTTAATGTGTTTAATACATTGATTTATTGTCGAGAATTAGGTGACCCAGTTGGATTGTCCATAATTTAGTTAGGCATGAAATTGAATTCCACTTAGCTCTAGATGAAATTTTTAGGCTATGAATTGAGTTTTATTGATCTATTTGGGTTTATGCATTCATTGAATCATCCTAAAATTTTTTTTCATTCAAGAGTTGTTATGATCATCCCTTGGATTTAGACATCCATTGAATCATCATAAGGTATTGTATTTAGTTTGATTTACTATAAATGCAAGATAGTAAAATATTAACATAATATGATGTATATAAACACCAAAGCATAAAAAGCAAAGTAAAAATTCATGTAGAAAGATTTTGAACTCTAAAAAGAAATATAATTTTAAAGGAAGATGTTGTAGAAAATTATTACTCAATATAATATTTTATATGTTGTTTTGTGTAAATAAATTAATCAATGTAAATTAATAAAATTATAAAAATCCTACATTATTAATTAAAAAAACGGAAAGCGCATATAAAAGAGAGAATATTATCCGTGAAGTTGTTGTTGGAGTGTTTACGTACTAGTCTTCCTACAAACTGTTAAAAATGAAGACATATAAGTCTTTACGGTTGCTTTATATTGAATTTTCCACACATTTTGTCTCGCTTTATAATGGAGCAATGAGGCTTTCTATTGACTATTTCTAACAATTTTAATGTTGCTTTATAATTGCTCTCGTAGAAGGAGAGGATCTTAAGTCATTGCTTGATATATAAAGATTCATTCATTTGATTTTTTGAAGTGTTTTTTTTCTCTCTTTGAATAGCGAAAAAGGTTTGTGTTGCAGATTTTATGAGATGTTAGAAATAGTCAATAGAAAGCCTCTCTTCCATGCAATTATCATTACCAACTATTATTGCTACTTGTTTTGTGCTTTAATTCATAACAACCACAAAACAACATGACTTTTAATGTGTTGGCTTTATCAAATTATTTTTTGCACAGTTAACTCAAATTGAAATATTAGAGTATAAAAACATTCACAAAAAGTATTAGGAATTTGCCAAAATAATTAGCAATTTGCTGTAAGTTTTATAATATCAGCTCCTAACTTTTTTGAATTATACTTGGGATGAGTCAATTCTGTATTATGTTACTGAAAATTTAATATTGTGTGGTTGAAGATCTTTTATCGGTAAAATGAAAAGTGACTAATTAGATGGTCCAAAGACGTTTATAATCGATTCTAAAATGAGATTTGGTTTGAGATTGGTAGATGAGAACCATTTTGTCATGATCTTGCATGGATACGGACATACGGTTCGTTTCTCCATTTAACTTATAGATGATTCTGTCTCGATCTTCTTTTTAGAAAATATTAAATTGGTTCTGTTTGGTTGGTGTTTAGTCTCGTTTTTTGTAATCACAATTGAAGAAATTGTGTGATCTTTTTAAATTAATGGCTGGTTGCAATGATGATGATTTATAATTAATTGAAGGTATTTTTAAAAATACTTAATTAAGTGGTTAAGCAACCATTTATCTAATTTCAACTAAAAATTTTGCTTTTTTGTTTTGCTTAGAATTAATGGAATTTTGAAGATAATTATTTGCTATTTTTCTTAGAATTTATCGTTATGTGTGTAGTTCTCTGTTTGTATTTGTTACCATGATGAACAAATATTATTTTTTTGTCAAACGAAAAATATATGTTTTGAAAGCATTTTTTTTGTGCTTAATGAATTAGCGACTATATATGTCCTCTAGCAGTCCATCCTTGGCCATTATTGAGGATTTCTTCGGCAGTTGGTGGATTCGTGAACTCTTCTTTTTTCTCCAATTTTGACTAATTTTTTTGACGGATTCCTCCGGAAATCAACAAACAGTGTTTCTCTTGGTTAATATAGTTCATTTGGAACGCTAGAAATGGTAAACTTTTCTCTAATATCGATAAGGATATCGTGTGTCATGTTGAAGAAGAGGCTGCAGGTTGGGTAGTTGCTAATGCAAAGGTTATCATTCCTGATAGTCTCTATTTAGAGGAAGCTATGGGTACGAGAGTTGGCCAGGAGGTTTTATTTAGACCCTTAGTGGTCGATCCGGCCGTTACTAGTTATAGATGCTTCGTAGATGGATCCTGGAAGGATTCTGAGTACTTTTTGGGGCTCAGTTGGTACTGCTTCACTAATGGTGTCGATGGTGTGAGTATAGGCACGTGGGGTACTCGTCGGAGTTTGAATTCCCTGCATTCTGAGTTTAAAGTTCTTCTTTGGGCATGTTTTCCTCCTCTCTCTTCAATTTAAGGAAGTAGCGTTTGGAATGGATTGTGTAGAGGTAATGATAATAGTAGCAAATCCTCGAAGCTGGCCAGTTTTTTCTTCCCTCTTGGAGGAATTTGATCGTCTCCATAGTGTCTTTCGTTTCTTCTCTATTTCTTTAATTCCTCGTGCTTTAAATTTTAAATCTGATTTTTTGGCCCGTAATGTTTGAAAATTATCCGGTATCAACTTTTTTTTAATCATGTTCCTCAACAATGGTTTGCCTCTCTAATTTAAATTATTGAGTTATGTTGAAAAGGAAAAATGAATTAGCGACTATGATGTCTACCTGAGCACCGAACAGTTATGAAGATTTTTTTTTTTTGCCAACATTATAATTTTTATTTAATTTACCAACTTGTAAAAGGGAAGAATCAAATTCTAGATGCTGTAGTTATTAGCTGGATCATCCTAATCACCAGAATAAGAAGAATTCGACATGAAGATTGTTTTATTTATTTATTTTAAAGACGATTTACTATGTAAAGTCGATTTTCATTATTGTTTTGGTGAATACGTCTTTATTTTTGTGACGTTTAATTTTGCAAAAAATATTTGACAGGAAAATATTAGGACATTTATAAGCTATTTTAATAAGTTAAATTCTTGACGAATGACTGAACCCCCAAGTCCAAATCAGACTTAAATGAGGACATTTTTGTAATTTGTACAAAACGCAAGTGTGATAAATGAAATGTCCTTTTTTTTTCTTTTTTTTTTCTTTTTTTTTGTCAAGAAATGAAATGTCCTTTTAAAACACTACCTTTCAAAAGAAAAAGAAAAGAAGTGAGAAAACAATTTGTATCCAACTGTAAATCCAAAGATAAGACCAAGTCCGTATCCTATTACAGCTACTTTGCAACTAATCACTTCTTCTTTTTCTGATATTGGGGTGTGAATAAGCTGGTTATGAAAAAGTGTTTATGTATATAAGGTTAAAAAGTTTATCTAATCCTTGTGGAATTTCTCCGGAAATCATGTTCCAGGAAACGTCCAATGACTCAAGAGATATGAGGTTCCTTATAGATGAAGATATTGGATTCTAAAATTGATTAGAAGAAAGGTCAAGAGTGGTAAGACGAGAAAGGTTTTCAATCGAAAAAGAAATTGGATCCGAAAATTGATTAGAAAAAAGGTCAAGAGTGGTGAGACGAAAAAGATTTCCAATCGAAGAAGGGATTAGACCCGAAAATTGATTATAATGAAGGTCAAGAGAGGTGAGATGCAAAATATTTCTAATCAAAAAAGGTATTGGACCCGAAAACTGATTATAAGAATTAAAGATTAAGAGTGGTGAAACAAGAAAAATTTCTAATTGAAGAATAGATTGAATCCGAAAACTGATTAGAATAAAGGTGGAGAATAGTGAGATAGGAAAGCTTTCCAATCCAAAAAAGAATTGGACCCGAAAACTGAATTTTACGAAGATTAAGAATGGTATGATGCAAAAGATTTCCAATCCAAGAAAGTATTGGACCCGCAAAGATAATTCCAACACAGCTTGACTTACTCACTATGTCTAGTCTTTATAATTTTTTTTTTAATTAGATTAGATGAAATATTAATATTTCAACCCCTATATATACACAATAGTAGATTCAACTCCACATGGATAATTCCAACACCGCTTGTTTTACTCACTATGTCTAGTCTTTCTACGAAGTAATCTTCACGTTGGATTTATATTCAATATTCCACAAATTTTGTCTCACCTTATAGTTACGTACAGGAAACTTCATAAAAGAACGATTCTGTATATATCATAAATAGTGTTTTTTTTTTTAACAATATGACCGACAAGATTTGATCTATAATCTAGCTCAACCTTTAAAATTTCTATTTAATTCACCAAATTGGTAGATAGGAGGAATTGAACCTTAGTTGTCATAGTTATTAGCTGGATCATCATAGCCATTAGACTGAGAAGAATTTTGGCTATCATAATTAAGTATTATTTAATGACAATTTTTAATTTTTAATAATTTTTTAGAAAAATATGAGCAGTTCAATACTTAATTATTCTCAAATCAAATGTGAGACCCATATGTAAATTTCATAAAGGTTATTTGTCCAATTATATCAAAGGCTAAAACACAATAACCTTGAAAAGTAATTATTTCTATCGCTGTTATTACAATCTCAGAGAATTCCCAAAACACAAAGCTTAGAATCTGATCTCACTCATCATCCAAAGTCTAAATACAGTTCTCAGTCTGCATGATCTCTTGTTATTAGTCACAATGGTTAGCTTGGATCACTTTTCTTAGCAACTCTCAATGATGCTAAAGATTAATTGTGGTAGTGATCCAAAGATTTGATGGACAATGATCAATGTGGAATATCAATGCATGTTTACTAAACTCATTTGGAAAATTTTAAACTGTTAGAAATGTTTAAAAGAAACATTCAGATATAAATGTGTGTTTTCAAATAGATAAATAGATGAAATATTCTTATCCATTATTTAAACAAAACATGGGTAATATCCGATAGTAGTTGACAATGAAATCTAATCAGGTATTTTTAAAAAAATTCAAAACTGATCCGAACAATAAATTTTAGTTTGGTTCACTTCCGGTTCAGATCATCATATCAAGATATTTTGCTCACCTCTATACGGGTGTTACATCTAAATGTACAACCAATCGAATAAAACAAATAATATGTAGATGTTCCATTTCAATGTTGTAGTTTAATATATCATTCAAATGGAGCAAACATACAAAAACAGAAAAAGAAAAGCGAAAAGTATCATAGAAGTATATAATAACATTGTCATCAATATCAATTGATTTTGAATTAAAAATTTTAATAAAAAAAGAAAATATGAGAGCTGGAACACATAGTGAAGAATATACCAAGAGTATGTGTTTTGTATTGGTAACAAAGAAACATGAAATCTAGTAACAGAGAAGAATAGGCAGCTGAAAAAATAAGCGAAGCTCTAAACAAAGCAATTTATTTTTTCCGCTTGAATTATATTAAAGGATATTACTGATCCAACGTTACAACAACAAAATACTATAGTTGGTGGAAAACAGAAATATTCTTGGAAACTAAAACACAAAAATGGGAAGTTAGTGAAACCGAAAACCAAAATTTTGAAGGAACTAAGAAGGACAAAGACTTGATCATATTAACTATCCTGACCCGGATGAGCTCAATCTCCGCAAAGCAAACACAGCCAAAACGGATGACAAAACATCCTATAGCGACTTAATGCATCTCACAAATGTAGAATTGAGTATCTGAGATGGAAAGAAACAAATCTCACTATTTTTCGGTAATGGCATAGTCGAAAAAGAACGTTGATTATAGACGAAGAATGACTGGTTTACGCCTCAACAAAAATCTCGGAAAGACTAGACCTCGATCAAATCTTCTAAATGCGGACAAAGAGTGGAACAACCTTTACTTGGATATGTAAACTCACACGAGAGAACAACAACAGATCGAACCGAACCACCAGCCCAAAAGCAACTCGACAATATTTTATATTTATTTAAAAAATTAATTTTATTTATATTTTGGCAGATAAAACTAATTTCTAGGTCCACCATGAAATGCATGCATTTTCTCTATAGAAGTATTTATGCCATATCATACTTTTTCTAGTAAAATCTAATTTTCTCTTATAAGGTTCAACACGAAAACTTTATGTGAGATCACCTATCCTAATATCACTACAAGAAAAAATTATATAGAGACGTAATATTTCGTCACAATAACATATATTTTGTCACATATTGTTATGAATTTGTGATGATTGGTAAATAGTTGCAATAAAACGTCACAAATGTATATTCGTAACAAAAATGTCACAATACTAGTGACGAAGAAAATATAGTAACAATTTCGTCACAAATTGTTACAAAATAGAGTCACAATGATTGTTTAAAAAATGTATCAAGTCAAATTTGCAACAAAAATTTATATAAAACGTCACAAATTATTACTAATATTCTTAGTCACAATACAATCGTTACAATAGCTCCAATTTTTTGTAGTGATATACTATCCTGATCCAAACACATTTCACTGCGGAGTTGTGATGGATTCGCTACATGCTGGTATCATCGCACCGTATGGTATATCACACTTCCGTTTGTTGTGAAAATTGTACTATATTTTGTTTCACACCGCTCAAACTACGATCTCCAAATAATTAGGACGTTTCTGAAAAAAAAAGGAAGTAAAAGTAAGTTCTTCACTTTTTCATCATTACAGAGATACATGAATACATAAAAAGAGAAGAAGAGATAGCTGAAAACATAAGCGAAACTTTTAAAACAAAGCTTTTATCAAAAAAAAAAAAAAAAAAACTTTTAAAACAAAGCAGTTTCCTAAGAATCAGAACTTTTTTTTTGGTCGATGAGAGAGAGAGTAGTGAGAGAAAGAAACGGTTATTACCATATTTGGTGTTCTTTTGTAATTGGTTGGTGCCTTAACGGCTTGTCTGACCGGCAGTTTACGTGCATGTCGGCAGTTTCCTTAGGGATAACGGTCTGCATAAGATTATTTATACCCTGCGATGGTTCTCTAATTTCACTATGCAAAACAGAGCGAAAATAATCTGATAACAATGTCAGATAATCCTCAGATGCAGGAGATCAATTTGGGTCTTGAAGATGCAACCATTGATGTATCAGAGGATATTTGTACGACAGCAATTCACTTGAACAGGCACAGTCTATTGATCAAACCATTGAACCCGAAGAAACAAAATCTGAGGGCAACGTTAACTACACTTCCGCGGGTGTGGAGTTGCAGGGAGATTAGTGGACGGATTGTTGAAAACAGACAGTCACAATTTTTGTTTCGGTTTGATGAAGCCTTGGAATCCATCATTCGAAGAGGTTTGTGGTCCTTCAATGAATGGATGTGTGGGATGGCGAAGTGGAGACCAACTAAAGGTTTCGTTAATGCCGTTTGGGTTCAATTTTGGATTCAGGAGAAAGGCATCCCGATTCAGTACTTGTCAAATCAAGTGGTTGTTCATATTAGTCGAAGATTAGTCTCTTGGTGGAGACTGATTTCGAGAGTGACAACTCAACATTGGTGGATTACGTAAGGGTCCAAGTTATGTGGCAAAGTGCAAACCCTCTTGAATTCCAGAGGCTGTTCAGGTTTGGTGGGGAATCCAAGGTGTTGACGTTTCGTTTTGAAAAACTTAAGAACTTTTGTACTATGTGCAGGCTTATGACCCATGATGCAAACAACTGTCCTACCCGTTCAGATGCGGAAGATAATCCCCCAGATGATGATGATGATGATGAGACAGCGGCAATGACCGGTGATGATGCTGCAAATGCAGAGGGTGCGAACGATCCTGAATCTATGAATTATGTTGCTTCTACGTCTCGTACGGTTACTGGATCCCCTCCTTCACGCAAACGCAAGGCAACAAATGAAGACACCGCTCATGAGGAGACGCCTTTGTCAACACTACGCTGCTATGAGATGCAACATTCTCGTGACCTTGACGATTCACAAACATGTTACACAAAGCGCGCTCGTCACCAGACTGATCATGTAACGGTTCGTAATTGGATGCTAACCCCGGTGCAGTATGATGCCTACACAAAGAGGGCGACAGGTGAATCCTCGAATGCGGGGACTACGGACGGTACGGTGGGCCAAAAGCCACCAGAGGAAGGGTGAATGTAGCTTTTTGGAACTGTCGGGGTTTGAAAGGGCCTTGATAGTTCGATGCCTCAAGGTTATGAAGAAGAAATATACCCTGGACGTGCTCTTTCTTATCGAAACGAAGAACAATGACGATGTAGTTGTTAGAACTCAAGTCAAGATGAAGAACAATGATCGAGAAATCAAATAACCAGAGAATAGTGAAGAGCGAGATTTAGAAGAAGAAACAGAGCCGAAAAAGATTCTTCTGGACTTGAGAGCTTTATCTCCGCACCGATACATGCTTGACGCGGATGATAAGCACTTAGCCTTAACTCTGTGACTCGACCTCCGTGTACCCAAAGATCGAGTGGTCAAAGCTCACCGACGAGATCCGAGAAGACGATCGAGAGAAGAAAGCTTACTCTGTTTTTATTTCTTTGTTTGTTAAATGTTTGTTAAATGTTTGTTAAATGTTTGTTAAATGTTTGTTTCTTCTCTCTGTAACTTACTTCTCTGTGATGACATATATATATCATCTCTGTTTGCTGACTTAAGAAGCACGTGATCATTATCATCATGTGATTAAGAGGACCCCATTTAGTTTTATCGATTCCGATTAATGTGGGATCCAATTTATCAACAAATCCCTAACAGTAGTGCGGGATGTGGCTACTCTGTTAGGTTTCGACAATGTGATTAGTGTTTCACCAGTTGGCGTTGGTGGGGGACTAGCCCTCCTTTGGAATAACTCTGTATCCATTTATGTTTTAAGTAAGGATGTAAGGCTCATTGACTGTCAAATAAATAAAGCTGAGGTTTCCTTCTATCTCTCCTGTGTATATGGCCATCCTGTACGTCACTTACGCAGTCATTTTTGGGAATGTATTCAGCGAATTGCTGCTAATAGACATGGGCCTTGGTTGTTATGTGGGGATTTTAATGAGGTTTTGAATGCACAAGAGAAAAGAGGAGGTAGAAAACGATTAGATTGGACTTTTACATCATTCAGGAATACGGTTTCAATGTGCCAATTGGAGGATTTACAATACGTCGGAGATCGTATGGAAAATTCTACAGCGCCCGGACTGTCTTCTGGCACGGCTTTTACAAGCACGTTATTACAAAGGTACAGATATTTTAAGAGCCAAACGTGGATATCGTTCGTCTTATGGCTGGCAGTCGTTATCTCATGGTCGTGATCTCTTGGTGAAGGGTCTCCAATATTCTGTTGGTACAGGCTCGCAAATTAGTGTTGGTATAGATCCTTGGTTACCCCTCACACCACCTCGTGCACCTAAACTCCTACCTCCTATTAATCCACTCCAACCTGTGAGTTGCTTAATTGATTCTAATACCAAACAATGGAATATTGATCGGTTGAATGAATGGGTTTCAGTTGAGGATAGACATGTTATTCGGAAAATTTATATACCTCAAAATGAGAGCTCAGATACTTTTTTGTGGGCATATGCACCAGATGGTTGCTAGACTGTTGAGTCGGGGTATAAATTGGCCACAGAATTGTCCTACACTCCCCGAGATCAAAGACCACCATTATATGATCATCCTGAATTAGCGGCGAATATTTGGAAACTTAACAATTACCCCTAAACTGAGACACTTTTTGTGGAAATTAGGCTCTAATATTTTGGCTGTTGGTGAAAATTTGAATATTCGTCGTATCAATGGTCATGTTACGTGTGTTCGCTGCTGTAACCAAGTTATCAAGTCTACTCAACACCTTATCTTCCTTTGTGACTATACGATGGCGTGTTAGAGACTATCTGGTTTACCTACAATGCTTTTATTTGATCCTAATATTTCTGTTGAGAAGAAATTGTCCTTCCTGCTCCAGATTCACGCCAATAAGCATCTATCGCCATATCATACTTTCTTGCCATTCTGGGTCTTGTGGCTGATTTGGAAAAGTGGAAATGATTTCATTTTCAATCATAAAGATATTGATGTCCATGAAGCAATGAGAAGGGTCAGCTACGATGTGCAAGAATGGATGGATTGTCAGCCCCGCAAGAGCCTCTACACTCTACAAATACCTTCACGCCAACTTATGCAGACTCAACAATGGCTACCGCCGGATTCAGATATCATCAAGTGTAATTATGATGTGTCTCATATTGAAGGCCCTCACAGTTCGGGAATGGGTTGGTAACTTTGAAGGTCGACCAACGGTAATCGAGGCGGAGCTAACAAGTCTAATCTGGGCAATTCAATGTAACTTAGGAATTCAGCTACTGCTCAATCACAACGCAAAGAACATTCGGCTTCAACATTATGTGGATGCAATCAATCATTGGCGACTCTGTTCACGAGCATACATTTTACACATGTTGGTAGATTAGGAAATATTTGTGCTGATACTTTAGCTAAACGTATAGTCCCTTATATGGGTATAAATTACGTTTTTGGATCTGATTCTGATGACTTAAAAGAGAAATTACGTTTTTGAATCCGTAAAACGTGTGAAAACGTAAACGCGTTTTCTTTTTAATGATATTGAAGAGACAGTGAGATATTCCAGAACATAACGTGTATGTAAAACTAAAGCATCTCTAAAGAGAAAACACGTGGACCGATTCTTCAATTTGGTTAATTATTAAAATTTTGGTTGACTTGTTGTACATTTTAACGTTTTGCAATATTTCATTGTCTACAACTTGGTTAAACATCAATTATTGATCTTTGATAACAGATTATATTATGTACAGAATAATTTTGAACATGTCCAAATTATACCATTGATATTGTCGTCTATAATATAACATTCAATAAAAAATAATTTGTGTGTTTCTTATAAATTCAGGTATATATAAACAAGTAATGATAACAAAGTATAAAATTATTTAAAACTTGAATCCATATTGCTGTTCTGTGGTTATGCTCACATCTTGCATGTTTGTAATTTTTGGAATGGTTTTTAATTTTAGTTTTCTTTTTATAAAAAAAAATTAGAACAACATGATCTAAGCTCATTTCTAAAAACATTTTATTAATACCACATGTAATAAAGTGAAGTCAAGCTACGGATGTCTTGTCAGAGCCATTAGCGGGAGCATTTAACCACTTGAAAGTTTAGTTTAATTTTAGCTATTCAAAAATATAATTTTACTTCATTTCATGTTTTTCAAAAAAATTAATTCAAATTTTGGATTAATTATTTTTTGTTTGGTTTAGGTCAAATCAAATCTGAGTTATCTGAATTAACAACTTTCTTCCCAACATATTGGACAAACAATAAGAATTTGCTAGTAAGTCCAGTGTATAAAACATTTTAGACTACCCTCAAATGGTCTAACAATCATTTCTATGTTGTAATATAAATTATTATTTATTTAAAAAATAAAATTTGTGTTAAAATTTAATTTAAGCCCGATTGTCAATTATTTTGAAAAACAAAATTTTTTATAAGAGACTTAAATTAAACTAATCATATTTTAATTTATTTTGGTTTAGTTTAAATTTTCTTACAAATACTTTTGTTTTTCAAAATAGCGAAAGCAATTACCATTCTGAACCTTAATTCTTAAAAGTAAACAGTTTCATGTGAAAAAACAAAAGAATATTACGTAGTTCAAAATTAACATAATTGAGTGCTTTCTCACTATCTTCAATCTTTTCAAAAAATCTTCACAATATAATTATCTTTGACTAAGTTTTCTAAATATTTATTTAATAAAAAACATATTTTATATATAATTTAAAATTAGATATTAGAGTAGTAGTGGTAACTTTACAAATTCTCACATTCAATTTTTTTCCTATACAAGTGGAGAAAAAAATTAGGATGTCAACTTTAATGATAGATCAAGTGGTGTAGAGATTGTTGAGAAATTGCATTTGATCAAACAATTAAGTAAAGCAAAATTAACATTAATGGATCTAAAATAATTGAGATATCACATAACGAAAACTGTTTCTTTCTTCTCATGAGAGAAAATTTCATATTAGATCTTAGATCAACAAATGGAAAATAGAATAAAAACTTTTAAATTGCAAACTACTCAATTAATAAAAAGAAAATAAAACCCCAAATCTTTTTATTTTTAAAAAAACTTATTATCGCCACCATCATTTGATATCTTCAACTCTTAAAAGTCAAAGTCTTTAAACACTTTCCTAACTTGTTCAAGCGTCACAAACAAAACCACCGTAAACGGAGCTTGTCTCGAAACCGTCGGTACAAATCCTTTATATAACGCCATTATTCCTTCCGCTTTCACCGTTTTAACCGCACAATCAATCGCTCCTTTATACGGCGGTGCGATTCCAGCTTCAACCTTCATATTCATCACTCGCGTTTTTATAACATCCACCGGATTAGACGCAACCGCTGCAACAAACCCAGCCGCAAAACTCGCGATTACATGCGTTCCAAGTCCATCTTTCAACAACCCTTTTTCCAAAATCGTTTCTTTTACCGAATCATAAGAAGCTAATTGTGATGATGTCACAAGCATTGCTCTATTGATCGTTAATGACGATCCTCTCCATAACGATGTAACGCCTTCACCGCGAATCATTTGCGCGACTGCGTCTAAAACGCTTTTGTAATTTCTTCTTTGTGCTAATGGTAATCTTCCATCTGCTTGCATTCTCACCATAGCCACGTCAGCTGGGTTTCCCACGGCCGCTCCAATTGCTCCGGCGATTGCTCCGGCGCCGATTTTGTTTGTTAAAGGCATAGTTTTTGTTTCTGGGTCGGTCCATTTTTTCTTGAGAATATCGTATAAACCCATACGAGTCGTTGAATAGAGAGTTTGACGGAGGACGGTGGCGGAGACGCCGGAGAAGAGAGCTCGCATACCTTCTTGTTGAATTATACGAGATCCGACTCCGATTATGCCCACGCGCGGTGGTGGCGTGTGGACTGTTGTTGAGGTTTGAAAAGCTAAAGCTGGTCGGAGATTTGTTTGAACTGGTGCTGCTGATGATTCTCCTTGAAGTTGCATTCGGACTTTGATTAAATCAAGTGGGTGTGTTGAACAACCTGCAACGATTGAAGCAATTCCTCCTTCAACGAATCCTTTGGCACCCATTTTTGATCTGTTGTTTTCTCGGGAAAATCGAAAATCAAAAAGAGAACTTTTGTGAGGGTTTTCCGGGAAAATCTGAGAAAATTGACACAGAAAACTAAAAGAAAAAAGGTTAGATTTTTGATTTGCTGGTTTATCGGAAAAAATCGAAGATCAAAGAGAAATATTTTTGAGGTTTTCTGGGAAAATCTGAGAAAATTGAGAGATGAACTAAAAGGTTAGATTTTAGAATTTGTGTTTTTTTTGTTTAAAGAGACCAATTAAAATTAGAGCTGATTTCACTAGAAATGAGAAGATGAGAATGAAGACAGTAAGCTATTGAAGATGAATGTGGAATCAGAGGTCTTTGAGACATAAGCTATTCAGACAAAGCTTTTTTTAGGTTTGGTCTTTGTAAGAGAGAGAAGTGGGGATTGATTGAGGTTGAAGAAGAAGAGAAGAAAGTGTATAAATAAGAGAAGAGAGGAAGAAGAAGAAACGCGGAGACTTGTCGCTAATTTGCGCCGAAGCAGTATCGTTCGACTTTCCTTATTTTTAGTACTTTTGAAATATTTACTTGAAATTTTTTTGACCAAACAATTGGCAATATTTTTTCACTTTTTTCAAAGAGGGAATTTATTATTTGTTGAATTAGGCAATTTTGAATGTGTTTTTTTAAAAAGATATTCCACTTACCTCATTTAATTAATCAAAAAAGAGCCAATCAGAAGACACCAAATTTACTAAAGACAAATTAATGTTCATTGTTTGAGTTTTTAAAAATAATAAAAAGTCTATTGAATTTGATAAAATAGTAATTAATCTTCACACAAAGATGGGTTTAAGTTTCTTCCCAAATTAATTACAATTGTTTTTGGTATACCTCTATTGCAAAATTACAATTTTTAAAATTAATTAATTGGTATTCAATTCATAGAATTATAGATTTATAGTTGACTAACAATAAATTATATTTTTCTGTTTAAAAGAATAGTCATGTTTCATAATATAAGATTTCTCTGCTAAAAGTATGTATATTAATAAATTTATTTATTTTCTATTTTAGTTAAATATAATATAACCAATCATAATGCAAAATATTAATAGTCATAAAATATGAAATATTTTACAAACTATTTTGTAAAATAAAATATTCTTTTAGTGGTTGTGATGATCTAGTTAATAATTCTGTGATCAGATGTTCGATTTCTCTTTATTACAATTAGTAAATTATAAAAAGGATTTAGGTTATGGTGAATTATTGATAAAAAAAAATTTGTAAACATCTTATAAACTGTAAAATGTAACAAAGGAAGTATTTCTAAGACAATCATAATCGAAATACAATTTAGTATGCATAGATTTTGATAATACCAAATTATTTATTCTAATCCTATTTATTTATATAAAAAATAGAAGTACCAAATTATCATTAATAAATTTGCTATTAAATTTTGAAAGAAACAAAAAAAATTTAATATAAGATTATTTGAACCAATAGGCCAAAAAAATTTTGACGTGTAAGGTAGAGAAGTTCCCAACTAGTTTATGTATACACACAATCTGTTAAAACGTGTGATAACAAATAAATAAAACAACACTATCTACCTGTCAAACTCTGTCTATCAGCCATATCTTAAAAACATAAAAAAATAAGGTGATTTACTGCAGTATAACAGATTTATTAAAAAATAACTTAAATAAAGTAAAATGTTTCAAAATTTTTAAATTGGTAATATATTGATTTATCATTTTTATGAATAAAAAAAACATAATTATGAAATTATTATTAATAAAATTTGTCACATCAATCATTTTAACTCTACCACACTTAAAACAAATTCTACTACATTATAATGTAAAACAAACTCTACTATACTAAAACGAATTCTACCATAGTATAACTTAACTATACGATACTTAAAACAAACTCTATTATACTATAACATAACTCTACCACACTTAAAACGAACTCTACTAAACTAAAACAAATTCTACCATATTATAACCTAACTCTACCACACTTAAAACGAACTCTACTACACTAAAATGAAATCTACCATATTATAACTTAATTCTACCACATTTAAAACAAACTCTACCATACTATAACCTAACTTTACCACACTTAAAACGAACTCTATCACACTTAAAACAAATTCTACCATACTATAACCTAATTCTACCACACTTAAAACAAATTTTACCATACTATAACCTAACTCTACCACACTTAAAACAAACTCTACCATACTATAATCTACCTCTACCACACTTAAAATAAATTCTACTACACTAAAATGAACTCTACCATATTATAACCGTAATTACGAAACTGTCATCAATGAAATTTATCACGTCATTTTTTTGCTTATAAAGGGTGCAAATGGTAATTGCACCATTTCCTTCTTTTTTCAAAAAAAAACTATTCTAGTAATTTCGGGTAAAATCTATCATATTCTAGTAATTTTTTCTAAAATATATTAAGAAATTTATAGATAAAAATGTTTTGTCTATTATGCATTAACCAATTACAAATGTAACACGTGAGCTACTAGCCACTAAGATCAAGCTCACATAATCACTTATTACCAAAGAATAATAAATTTATGCAGTTCATTGTAATGCTCAAAACAGTGAAAAAAGAAAACCTATTTTATGTTTATCAGAATCTGGCTAAAATATAAATATTTTTATAATTTCTCAATAATAACTTCAAGAAAGAACATTCTTTTTCGACCATCAACTTAAAAATACTTTAAAGCAACCTAGATCATCTAAAAGTTTAGAACAATGAAAAATTCGATTATTCCCCAACTAAAATTCTCTTCAAACCCATTATGACTTAAAACACTTAATGGTCTTGTAAAACCAAACTAGTGGTTTTTAAGTAATTATTGATTTTTATCATATTTTTCTTGAGACATATTCCTTTATTTTTTACCAGAATTGGATATTTTTAAGCAAACTTATGCCAATATATATTATTAGAATAACTTCAAATAATCAATTTATATTAGAATTTTGATTTTACCTATGTTTTGTATAAAATTTAAGTAGTTTTTTTAATCTTTAAAAAAATTTGGATTTCATGCAACATAAATGTATACAAGAATTTAGGGAAATGAATATAATATAGTGTACATCTTTAAAATTTAAGTAATATACATCTACAACCATTGGAGTTTCATTTTAAAATTAATTTTTGGAGCTTAGGAAGAAGTTTGAACAATGGTAACTGAACTTTTCGATCTAAGTATTGATTAAAAATAATATATATATCAAAATTTTTTTATCTCCCTAACCATTTAACTTATATGTATACTCTCTAGCTTTTCTTTGTGATAAAACCTAAAATTCAAACAAATTTATTCTTTAAAATTACGAGCGATTCATCTTTATTACTTTAGTAATAATTTTTTTACGAAAGGGAATAATTATTACTGATGCATAAAAACAAAAATCAGTGGTGTGTATAAGTTTTTGGCATCGAGCATTTTCACATTGAATTGGTACCTTATTGACTGTCTGATTTCATTGGTTATAAATTTTGTCGGATACTTCTCTTCTCCACAATTTATTTTCCACCTCACAATCACATAGTCACATGGGATGCTTTCTTTGTTACTTTTTTTTTAGTTTCCATGTTTGATTATTCCTTGATGAATAATAGATTCCTTTTCTCATCAATTATTTCATAAGATTGGGATCTTGATGTCTAAAATGGGGTGCTATGATCTTGATGGCTTTGGTTGTTGTATTGATTTTTTGGTACAAAATATGAAATTATTAATGGGAGTTTGATTTTTATAGATTATATTATTGAAACCTTTTAGGTTCAATTATTATTGGTTAGAAAAAGTGTTTTAGGGTCAAATATATATTCTCATAAATTTTTCTACTGGAATTCGATTTTAGATTGTCATGTTACACTACATAATAGAATTTAAATTATAAATTAAATTTTATTGATTTAATAGAAATTATTAACTCTGTTGACAGAAGTCATTAACCCTGTTAACTAAAATTATTAATCCTATTAAGCTATTATGACCAAGTTTTACTAGCATAAATAAATAAAGTTAATAGTTTCTGTTAAATCATTTTAACACAATCTAGTGTTAAAATGTGGTTTAGTCAACTAAAATTTACGGTTTAAATCTAAAATTAACATTAAAAATATTTAAAGGGACTACGTAAAACTTTAAACCAAATATTTATTTTTATAATGGTGATGGTTAAAATAACTTTTTCTAGAGGCACAAAACCTCAAAGTTAAATATACCTATTGTTGCTGGTTTCGATTTTTAGGTTTGGAATAGTATGCTATCGAGCCTTTATCTAGAAGCGTCTTAGTCTAATCATTTCGGTTTTTGATTTTAGTATTTTTTTTGGGCGTAAAATCTCGTTATCTGTCAGTTTATATAGGAAAATGTTGTATTCTACCCTGATCTAATTAATGAAATCTTCAATGAAAGAAAAAAAAATATACCAAGACTACATAAGCATTATTCCTTATTCATAAAAGATTAAAAAGTAACAGAGAATATGGAATCAGAAACCAAACAGTTGAATTAAAGTGTCAGAGAGGGCCGAAACGAGAGCCATCAAGAGGTGACAATAAAAGCCTCTTGATTCTTTACCTAGATCTCCCTGAGACCATTGATGGTTTTGCCTCTTTTTGGATCTCATGAAAATATATTCCACGTTTGCTTATTTATTACTCTTTGTACTCATCTACAACATTCATGCCTGTTGTTGATAAATATTAAATTAAAATTACTAGATGGTCTAATGGTTTTATATGATAAAGAAGTCATGTGTTTAAGTTTATTCGAAAAGAATCTGCTTTTTTTTAAAATATCATATTAAATAGTTAAATTTCGTTCTAAAAATATGTACGAATTTTGATCTGGGATTTCTTAGTCATCGTAAAAAAATAATATGTACACTTTTGTTTTGGTCGTCACTTCAATCTTTATTTGATAGCTGTTTATTTCAAATATATATATATATATATTTGTTAATAATTGAATCGATTTGGTCTGATCCATAATCTAGTCCAATTTTTAAAATTCATGTTTAATCTACTAAATCGGTAGAAGAAAAATATCAAATCTTAGATGTCATATTTATTAGTTGAATTATTAATTAGATTATCTGAATCACGAAACTAAGAATACTATGATATATATGTATATCAATTTGTAAGCATTATAGTACTTTCTTTTTCGCTTAATGCAATTATTAATTCTTTTATTCAATAAATAGAAGTCATATTATTTAGTTTTTGCATGCGGAGGCCACGTGCAAGAGTCTTGACCAAATAGTCCAATTCTTTTAATAATCAAAATAATTATATATATATATATATATATATATATGTTACCTGATGCTGTTTGACGTCCTCTTGCAACCATTGAGTTGTAATCAAAATTGACATTTAATTAAAAATAGTAACTAAAATTTGCTAGACAAATAAACATTAAGAACGAAATCCAGCTATGTCTTATTTTAGTCAAATACTCTAACAAGCTTCATCAAATACTAAATTATTACAATGATAATTTCAAAGACTAATCCGATTTTGTTTTATCAATTAATGCTTGGTTTTAAGAAACAATAATCCACCAAATGAACTCCCATTTGTTAATTACAAAAAAAATTATAGTTGTAAATGAATTTTTTAACTTGTTTATTTTCGTGCAAATTGGTTTAGATGAATCAAAATAACTCACAACTTAATATTACTTATATTCAAAATTTAAGCTTTTTATATCAAACATATAGCATATTTTAAAAATTAATTTTTCTTCATCAAATACTAAATTATTATAATTCGACTAATCATATAACATATTGCAAAATAGTACTTTCTTTTTGGAATATAAAGTGTTTTAGAGAATTTGTTTTATTTCTAACTATAAAATATTTTACAAATTCTTAGATACAATCAATTACATTCATGTTTTGAGAGTAAAAATATTATGTAACAATATTATATCATTAGTCGAGTTATATTCAACTTAACTATTAAATAAATTTTATTGACCAAAATTTTAATTTTTCAATATGGATACTTTTAATCAGAATAATTGATGTATACCAAAAAATATAATCTAAATTTCATTCTCAAAAAACTCAAACTATTTCATATAAAACTACATGATTTAATATAATCAAATTCTAGTAAAAAACAAATAAATATTTAATCACTCGACTAAAAATACAACATTTAATTTTTCACCAATACATGCAAATAACTTTTTGGAAATCAACTTCTTTTTTTTCATACGGGTCATGAACTACGGCACGAAATCAGTGATACCATTGTTGACTTTTTATTTGGAAAAACAAAACAAAAGAAATTAGGCATCTAACATTAAGATACAATTTTTTTTTTCATAACATCTAATATAGTAAAATAAAAATATAAAATATACAATTAATTAATCAGACAAACCACAATTAAAATATGAAATTGATAGTTAACTCCGTGTGGCCCGGAGGAGACAATTGAGCCAAGAGGGTCTAAAAGAGTTGACAAATGGCTTGTGCCGTTACCGCTAAGTAAAAGCCGCTTTAAATCTTCAACTCCACACGTGTCACCTAAGATGTGGGAATTCCAAGAGTTGACTGTTTGACTTTTTCACTGTCTTTTTCTTATAAGAAAATTTTGGCATTCTCAAAAAGTCTATACCCTATACCAACTCAACCAAATCCAATCCAAATTAAAAATTTTATTTGAATCAAAAAGAATTACAACGAATCAGTCCGATTAAATATTTAAATAAAATTTAGATCTATGTATATAAAAAACTACACTTAAACTTAAACCGAATTAAAAATCCAATAAATATCCCAGAAATATAATAATAACCTAAAATTTTTTATTTTGAATAACCTAACTACAATCATAAATTCAAATATACTAGTTATTTTAGTAATTTTCTTATTAAAATTTTTCTTTTCTTATATTTTTTATTAAATTTTTATTACTTTTGATTTATTTAAAGAAATTAGATAAAAATATCTGAATTTTACCTAATCCAAAACAAATTACCGAATGTGATTTATATCCAAACCGAACCAACTTGAAAAATAAAATTTTGAATGCATTTTAGTTCATTTTAGCCAAAAATCCAAAAACTTATGATCCAAATCCCCAAAAGACTATCTAAATATTTTGGCCTATTAAATTTATTTATGAAGAAAATTCGTCAAAAATATGTTTTAGAAGAAACTTTTTAGCCAATAAACAGGTGGTCCAATAGGCTTGATCCTTATTTAACTATGCACCCTATGGTAAATTTAAATCTCATCCGTTTTAATTAGAACATTTATGTTATGGATTAACTCTAGTTAATCCAATGAATAAAACACTTAAAAAAATCTCAAAAACGGAGCAAGGCTATATAGCATTTATTGACTATTCAAGTCATTGTGTTTATACTCGACCATAAAAAAAGTCATTGTGTTTATTGGTTCTTGTGGGCCATATATATTGGGCCTAGTTCTGGCCTCTAGTCTATAAATGAAACATCATTCAATATTTTTTGGTCAACGATGAAATATCATTTAATTGAAGAAACACGTATTGAGATTTCGTTTCCAAACTCATATATGTTTTGTAATTAAAGGTCAATTAAGAGTTCTTGAGCAATACTAGTAAACGCAACACAATCAAATCATAAAAAAAAAATTTAATTTTTTATAGAGAAACTATCACCAAAAGTCTTTTTTTTGATGAGAATGTTTGTGTTTATCTTCAAGGATCGACCAAACTCGATTCATAATTCAATATTCTCACTCCAAACAATATCAGCAGGCTACACAACTCGTTGGAGTTAAACTTGAATGAATAATATTGTAGATGTGAACATTTAACCAAATATTTTGTTGTTTTTTAGTATTGTCTGGTTGCAAAGATAAGCCGAAAAAGGAAGAAGAAAAGCAAGTTCTCATTAGAATAAGAATAAGTTGTATATATCACAAAAGCAAATGAATCATGGCAGAAACAAGAAGGAGGACAACATCAAAACAAAAGCAAAAGCATTACAAACATACAGAAGTATCAAAGCAAACAAAGTGAAAGATGGTATCGTGTGTGTCAAGTTGATTCATTTGGAAGGTGGTGGAGTGAAGAATGGAATAGTTGGAATGCTTGTGGGAAGATTGAAAGGGAAATTGTTTGGTATCGAAATCGGGAAATTAGGAATGTTGATTTGTGGGAAGTTTGGGATACTAATGGGTTGTGTTGGGTTGGGTAAAGAAGGATTTTGTGTAGTTGGTAGTGGTGGAAACGCAGTGGGTTGAGGAAAAGAAGAAGGAGGCAATGGTGGCATTGTGATTGCAGGAATAGTCGGTGGCTGAATCGTTGGTGTTGATTGAAGAAGATGACGACTAGCTGAGCTCAAACCAGTGAAAAAGCTTGTGAATGTAAGTGCAATGACAATGGTTGATAGCAATTTAACCATTTTGGGGGATTTAGGGCTTGAGTTGTTAGCAGAGAGAGAGGTGTGATTGTGAGTGATGATGGAAAGATTATGAAGAAGTTTGTGTGTATTTATAGAGATAGGATTTAGGGTTTGATGAGAATTAGGTGTGGGAAAGATTGAAGAGTTCTATAGTTGTTGCAACTTATTGACTGTTACTTGTACCACAAGAAAGATTTGTCATTATACATGACTACTTTAGGTAATCGGTTTAGTGAAAATATTCTGAAATTTTAGCGCTAAACTATTACCATTACACAACGGAAATTTATCCGAGATCCGAGATTTGATATGTGATACATACCGATCCATGCTAAATTTTAATGGATCTGGATAATAACATTTACTAATGTAGATATTAAAATTTTGATTCATGTAATATGGATACAATTCTGGATTTAGATACATAGGAGCACTTTAGGTGAGTTTTGGGCATATTCTTAAAATCTGAATCCAAACTTGAATCTAGCCCGAATTACAAAGTACTGAACTCGAAAGAATACCCTAATAGGGCCTAAATCTCTATCCAAATAATTGAATATAAATCCTAATCAAACCAAGAACTAAATGAGTATATTTGGAGCCCTCCTCAAAATTCGTCAAAGGCTTTATTGACTATGTTGTAGGGATCCCATCTACAGTTTTCTCATTAAATATGTAAAATTATACTTTTAATAACCAAAATAAATTTAAATTCTGGTATTTATTAGATTTTTTATTAAATATTTATCAACTTTGACTTTAAAAATAAAAAACTTTGGATAAAATTACCCGAATCCTTTATTCGGTTTGGATAAAATTCATGATAAAACACGCTTCACATAATCTATAAATAGCTCTCATTATTTTCTCATAATCACTTGTTGGATAAGTCCAAAAGATTAACATTATCTTAGTGTATAAAGTTTTATTTCTTAAGCATAAAGATAACTAGAATAATATATTCTCCAAGATAGATTAAGATTAAAATGATCTAATCCTACTAGAATAAGGAAAATAGCTATGTTGTACTATTATAAATACTTGGGTTGAGTTGTGAACAAGAGCAATTTCTTAATCATAAGTCTTACAAAGCATTACGAAACTTTAGCACTTTCATTGTCTCTTTCTAACGATGCCGATTGTGACACATCCATACCTCGTCTTTGAAGTTTTTGTTTTTCCTTTCATTACAAAAAATGGAATTGGTTTTTGTTACTCTTTTCGTAAATCATTGCTATATATTCATCAAAAGGTTGTTGTTTTGAGGAGACCCTCAAAACCAAACAAATTCGAGAAGCTATCACAATCTAAACCGGATAACAAGAAACTATCACAATCTATACCACAACAGGGTAATGAGAAGCCAATTCAAGCACCAAGTGAAGAAGAAGAAGAAGAATTGTTTGCTGGTTCGGTGACAATGAGTAGTCCATCGCCCAGAGACGTTCCGATCCCTTTGTTTTACGTCAGAGATAAGTATTTAAAGAGTGAACGAGAAGAAAAAGACTAATGGTTGATTTTAAGCAGTTTTAGGTTTTTAGGTTTATTGTATAAACATTATATTTTTTGTAATTTAGTCTTGTCATAAAGAAACTTCTAAATTTAATAAAAAATTTACGAAAGATCCCATACAAAAACTCCATTGATCCCATACAAAGAGCTTGTGAATATAAGTGCAAAGACAATGGTTAATAGCAAACAAGCCATTTTTTAGGATTTAGGGTTTGAGTTCTTAGTAGAGAGATGATTGTGAGTGATGATTGAGAGATTCTGAAAGAGTTTGTGTGTATATAGAGATTGGAGTTAGGGTTTGAGGTTTGATGAGAATTAGGTGTGGGAAAGATTGAAGAGTTCTATAGTTGTTGCAACTTATTGACTGTTACTTGTACCACAAGAAAGATTTGTCATTACTTACTAGAAACAACCATAGTATATGAGCACTTTAGGTAATCTGTTTGATGATTTTATAATATTTTATCGAAATTTAAAAGATTCTGAAAAGTTTAAAGCTAAACTATTACGTTGTATTAAGGGTAGGTAAATTATCCGAGATCTATGATCTTTCTTTATCCGTTTGAAAATTTTAGGATATCCGAAGTTGACACATTTAGACCAAGGTAATAAAAATTACATATGTAGATAAAAATCTGAATTCGGATTATATGTAGGCCTTATTCGCAACTGATTTCGTTGTTCTAGAAAGCAAAAAAAAAATTAAGAGCACTAAAATTAAACCAGTTGTGCTCTAGGTTTATTTTTTTGCTTTCGTTGCTATAGAAAACCAATTTTTTATTTACATAATGTTTTTGACTGTGAAAACCAAAAAACTAACCAAAATTTATAAATTTTACAAATATAAATTCCTACAATAAAAAACTCAAACCTACAATTCTTACCAATCGGTCATGTAATATCGATGAATTGAAATTAATCCAGATCTAGATACATATGTGAGCACTTTAGGTGAGCTTTAGGCATATTCCAAAGCCCTGAATCTAAACATGATCTGAATTAAAAGGTACCTAATCAAATTCGACCAAATATTTGAATGGAGTCTAATTCTATATACACAAAAAAATCGAATATGAACCCTAACCAAAGAACCGAATGTGTACCAAAAATATTAAAACAATATAATTATATTCATATACCTAAAAGTTATAAAAGTGTAAGCTAAACAAAGTAAAAGCATGAAGTTCAAAGCTGAGAATAAGAACTGAAATACAATTTCGAGAACTTAAATACCAAGAGTTGAGAAACTCCAAATCTAATAGGCAATACTGAGGGTTACCAAATGGTAAATAACACAAGCATTCCTAATTGCAAGCCTCCTATGTAGATGAAACCATAAAAACTTCAATATCTGGTTGTGTTTGCGGCTACATGCATGTAAACCATAAACACAGAGGAAATGAGTTATTCCATGAAGACAAGACAACTCTTTTGGCTTCAGAAACTTGAGACTAATTAAACTCCAACAAAGCTTGCCTATCATTAGTAAAACCATATGCTTCATGTAACATGAGAGCATTGAAAGCAAGTAAAAGAAAGAATCTCATTTGGAATGTGTTTTTTGCTGGTGAATAGCTTCTGGTGCTTCTCAAAAATAAATATGTAGAACGAAGCAATTGCAAAATGTCTTGTTAACTTGTGGTGATAACGCAATTTGTAGCAAAATAAGGACAAGTAAATGGCTCATAACTACAGAGGCTGCCAGGCTTTTCCAAAATCTATGTCAAGAAGTCAACTGCTAAGCCAACAAAACAAAAAAAAAACAATTTAGTAGTCTTCATGACATTTTTGTAGACATCATGTAGTGTCTGCATCATAAGCAGTACTCAATCAAAGTAAGTAGCAGAAAAATACATGCCATATCACAAAAAAGTCATGAGGACTATTAAATTCACATGTCTTTTTGTGTGTACAACTCACAGATCTCTATTTGTCACGAGAAGCAGATACAATATTTTTACAAGAACATGAGAAACCTACTTTTCTAAATGAAACGATACGAAAATTAAGTAGATATAAAAGCAATAAAGAAAATAACATAGTCATACAAAGATCTTTTCTAACACTCTTAGTATCTATCTTTCTCCCTAAATGTTAATGAAATGACCAAAACTAAGAGTTGTTGCGTCTTGTTCGATTGCTTTTAAGGAAGGTAGTGACAGAGAAAGTGTAGGCTACAGTAACAGCGAAAATACAGACTCCAATGTATGTGCAAAGGGTTGTTGCACAAACATACAAGTACCTGAAAAAGTGTAGAAAGCTCTGATTAAACATCCCTGGAGGCTGGAACCGACTATACGAAAAAGAAAAACCGTTTTAGTTAAGTTAGAGACTAACTTGGGAGAGAAAACACTCCACACAAAGAGGTGATTCCTCATGAGTAATAAGACCACTGTGTATACAGTCAAGAGTATTGAATTGATGCAGAGTGGAACGAGGCAAGGGAATCCAAGATTTAGCTTCAAAATTTGTCCTAGACTTGGTTCGCAGTGAGTTGATATTGTCGAGTGTGAGTGGTTTCTTAGATTTGCACCAATGTACATCACCAAGGATAATAGGAACAGTATGGGAGATGCATAGGTGATCATGAACATCAAGATCCCAGAAAGTATTGTAGAATGACTAGAGATTCCCTAAGAAGAATATTTTGGTGAATGTGTCAGTGTTCGGGTAAAGAGTACCTATGAAATAGAAAGAAGAGGAAGTACAAGGCTTACGATAAAAGCACCAGCAACATCGATAGTTGCTAAGGTATTGCTGTTTCCAAGAGCAAAGTGGCCTGCCATTCCCATGTAATAGAGTGCAGCAATCTACAAGAAGAGGAGAAACCCCAAACCTTAAAATCAATGCGGTATAAATACCAGACAAGGAATGGAAAAAAAACTAACCTCGACCCATTCTTTGACTTGTAAATCATTAGAAGAAAGATAGAAAAGTACTAAGATTTGGATGAGCAGCAAAAGTATAGGCCCTGAATTGATCGGTTGTTGGAGAAGTAGCTGTAGAAGACACCAGCATAATATGTATGTAGAGCCTATCAGATACAAGCAATCACCAGTTTCAGCTAAAAAGGACTTGTCTTTGTTTAGTGTAGACCATGGCGAAACCAAAGCAGCTCCAATCGCAGATACAGAAAGGAGCAAGTAGATGACTTTTGCTGTTACTGTGGCACCAAAATCACTTGACGCTTCAAACATCTCATCCTGATATTTCCCGGCATGCAGCAAGACTAGGAACCCACAAATTGAGAAACCAAATGCTAGGATGCGAACACTTTTTCTCTTCGGTCCTACTTGAAAAAGAGTAAATAGTCCTAGACCAATAACAAGTAAGATTGTGATTAGCTGAATCCAATTCACATAACCACTGCCAACTTGCTCTAGCCACTTAGAAATATCAGGAAGGTAAGTCCAGTTCACGCCCCCTTGATGCCAGCCTCTTAGTAGTCTTCCAGAAACAAGAAGCACAAAAATAGAACTGATTTTAAAGTCTCTGCTTATGTTCATTCCCTTGGAGAAACTGAATGACTTTGCTGTCTTGAAGAATAACAGAAGATAGAATGTCGATACCATGAAATGCCATATATAATGCTCTTCTTCCACCATTGAACTAGATCCCATGCTTATGACAAGGATTAAAAGAACAGCCAAACTGTACACCTCTTCTAAATTCAATTGATATCTCAAACTGCAGACTTGATCCTTGGGCTCATGGTAAATCTCTTTGTATAAGGATAGAAAGATAGTGGCACAGAGGAAACATGAAAGAACCATGGCACTCAACCCAACACCGAGTAAGAGAACTGGTTTCTGCAAACATAAAAGAGTTTTGTTAAGAACACTAAATATATTTACTAGATTTGGAAACTAGTGACGAGTAACAAGTTCATTTTTCTAAATACATTCATAGAACTAAGAAAAGATGTCAAACATACTTCAGTGGTTTTGCTTGCTAACCACTCACTTGCAGTATTCAAGAAGGCGGTATATGCATCTAAAGCTCTGTTGAAATCTTCCATAACATAAGAAGACCTATCAACATGAAAGCCATCATTAAACTTAAAACTAAGAAGTTCGATGTCAGTAAAAGCATCGTAACTCGAAATCATACGAATTACGCACTCAGATAATTTCTTGGACTTCAAGATGCCATGGAGAACAGCAGCGTTTCGAAACAAGCAGATAAGCTGTTTCTCTTTATCCCCAGAGCACTCAGTAATACCCAAATCAAGACCCTCACAAGTTCCATCAATAAAGAAATTGCATGAGAAGCCTTCAAACAAGGCTTTTGGTATTTGTGCTTGCATAAGTCTGAGTAACTGCCAGGAATTCAGTTCTAGTGCTCGTAGTTGCTCAAAATCTGAATGATGAGACACAGTGAAGAAATTAAGATCAAATGCATCCCGCATATTCGAACAGAAAGATACAAGAGGTCAAAAGTTGTTAACCTCTTAGAGAATTGAGTATTCCTGGGACAAGGACTCCAACGTTGTTCTTTGGGATTGGCACACCAAATAGAAGAGCTAAAGTTGGTGCTAAATCTACCTACATCACAAGAATTCCATCGGTTCCATATCATGTATAACTCAATATGGTCTGTAGTCTTTCCAGAAGATGCAGATGCACTGACATAAAAAGAGATGAAAGATATCACGGAAATTGCAGACTTGCAGTGACTGTTCTACCTGGAAAGCTACATTACTGGTAGCTTCAGCATAGTTAGAAATATTGCTACTCACGCCAATAAAGAGCATTAAGGCGTCAGTTTCTTCATATGATGATCCTCCATGATTTCCATTCTCAGTCATGCCATGGTCACTGACTACTATCTGCATATCGAAAAACAAATAAGATTAACTCTTGACATATGAAAGAAAAATAGATCTTCAAACACGAAAAGTACTCACCAGAAGAGTCTGTCCTTGATCATGGCTACGATCCATCATGGTTTTTAGATGCATAGTTCTAATTATATCATCCATTTCTTTAAGTTTTGCAGCCATCAAGGGGCTGGAATGGAGAAGCAAATAATAAGATGATTCATTCATTACAATAACCTTTCTACTCAAAAATGAGTTATGAAACTAGCAAAGACCTTTTACGGCCGCCAGTATGCCCAATATGATCCAAACCAAGGTAGTGTAGGATCTGATAAGGGGTAGATCTAGTAAGAATAAAGCAAAGAAAATCTCAAGTGGTATCCCAGAGGAATTTTTTTTTCTCAAGCCACTACATAATCTTAAGGAAATGAGAAAAATCCATTAATATATAAAGGACAAAAACACCAATCCGTGGGAGTACCAGAATAAAATAAGAACTAACCAAGAGATTCCAGTCATCACTTTTTAGCTCATCCGGCAAGTGCCGAGAAACATTTCTGTCTACCTGTACTGTATCTTTGACCTGTTCAAAAGGTATATTATGTTCGTATGACCATGATATAGCAAAGAGAGACAATCAACATGGAGAAAAAATCACAATAAAAAACTCACAAAGAAACTGCTGACACCATCATGTCTCATAAATAGTCCTGGAAATAACTTGAGCCATGTCTCATCTCCATGCATCACCATTTTCCAACCAATCTTAAGAAACTGACCTGATAAATTTTGAGCGCTGTTAAACATGTCTTTATTTCAACTTCATAAGTTTGCAACCATGAAACAATCTTCTCATTAACAAAAGTAATGGCTACCAAGAAGGTTGTCATCTAAGAGGGCTTGTGTGTTAAAATTGAAAGCCACATCCAAAAAACCACCAATTGCCCCAGAAACCATTGCCTGATAAAAACAGAAAAATATAATAACTCAGTATCCCAAAAATCTCATCTTCAAATTGTGATCTTCCACTTAGCAAAGAAGATACACACACCTTCAACCTCGGCATTGTTACTGTAGGGGGAGCTGCTTTAGCATGGTAACCAATTGCATCTCCATTAGTCAACAATGACTGAGTATAAGGCATAGACTCTTTCCATACTTTCCATGGAGGTTCACCATCTTTGCCGAGAACAAACTCCGCCGGGAGCCCATCAATAACCTAAACTAACATCGTTCTAACATTCTTAAAAACATTCTCTCACTAAGATCAAGAACCAAACTTTAAACAAAAATCCATACCATCAAAATCAGTCGATCATATTTAGAAGAGATTCCAGATAACTCCTACAAATATAAATGCACCATTATCAAACTTGAATGCAGCTAAAGAAAGCTACAAATTTTTGTTTGGATTCAACACAAAAACACACACACACTCAAAAAAACAAAAACCTGGTAAAGCAATCTCCTTTTCTCAGTATGAAGCTTCGATTCGTTTGGATTAAGAGAAGAGTCACAGAAAGGATCTTGATAGCTCTCGGAACCACTGCCATTTCGACATAAGCAAATCAATAAAGTATCTTCTTTTACTTCTTTGCCTCTCAAACGTTATTGAATTGTACCTGACGCCAGATAGAGTTGGCTTTACCGGGAAAAACCCGAATACAAAAATTGAGAAACCAATGATCTGAAGCAAAATTCCGATCACCGTGAAGATCGTCAGTCTCGTACAAGTCATCGCCGTCGTCATTTCAAGATCCGGCGAGCAGTTCAAACACAACATACAGTATTCGTTTGTATCCTAAGCTAGATTTGGGCTTTGATAAAAATAGCCCATTAAGTTTAAAGGGCCCATTAGAGTTTTTATTTTTTAGTTTTCTAAAATATCTTCAAATCTATAAAATTTAGCATCTAGCTAAATTCTCCAAGAATTAAACATAATATATTTTATCATTAAACTTTCAAAATTTTGATAAATAGTATATGAAATCAAAATATTTGCACCAAATAATTTATAACACAAATTCTAAATTATAATGTTCAATCCATAACACACATTCTAAACTGTATTACATAGAATTATGAGACTATATGAAACTAAATTTCGACGTAAAATAATTTTTTAGAGATAAATATTTAACCAATATAATAAAAAAACTAAAATTTTCTCTATATATTAATTTTTCTTGTCTTTATCTTTTTTTATTATTTTTTGTTAATAATAAATTCTGATTTATAGCTAATATTAAAAAATATATAATAATATCATATAAAACAAATTTAATTTTTAAAGTTGAATTTTGATAAAAAAAAAATACTAGAGAAATAACTCAACCATAGACTAAGTATGCATAGACATGTTTGGAAAAAAAAAATTCCTTTACCAAAAACATATTTGTTTGGTGGTAGGAAAATTTTAGGTTAAAGTTAAAAGCCCATTAGGATAAGAAGGCCCATTAAGAATTAAATATTTTATGTGTTTTCGTGGTAACTGTCACTGTAGTTTGAGTCATCTTTGTGTCAGTGAGTAGGGACTGTTAAAACCTAAAAATAGCTTTAAAAGTTTAGAGTAGGCTGCGGAGAAGGTCACGAGTCCATTCAACTATATCTCTGACTCTTTCTTTTGACCAATCAAAACTCTTACAATACACAGTCGTTTCACGTGCGGCTCTTACTATTCATTTTTTTTCCAAAATTTGAAGGTTAAAAATTTATAAACGATTCAAGCGGTTCCAAACGCAGGAAAACGTTTTTCAAATTTTCTTATTTTAGTGTTAGAGATAGTCCATGTAGATTAGAGAGTATGTGAATGATGTTCAACCAAGTTATATCAAACTCTTTATCAATAAAAAACAAATCTGCATATGTAAGTATACAAAATAGTTTTTGTATAAGTTATTTTAGTTAGACATGCCAAGTTAATAAAATTTTAAAAGAAGTTTAAGTTAACCAAAATTAGGAAGGAAAAGAACAAATATTTTCGAACAATTTTTCAATCCAAATCAATACCAAATTGGAAAAGTTATTTTACATTGAATTTGTTATATGTAAAGTATTTGTTAAAGAGGCTGCAAAAAAATTGTTAGGTGCTAAACCAAGAAATATCTTTCGTACTAACGTTCAAAAATCTAGATAAGGTCTAAACGATTTTAAGTAGTTTGGACAGTTTTAGAGAATATTACTTTTAATATAAATCATATATACGATAAAAGTAATAAATAATCTGATAAATAAAAATGCTCAAATTTTGTAATCAAATTTTGAAAAAAAAAGTAATGTAAATAATATGATAAATAATCGATATTCTTCAGGCATTCATTTCTTAAGATAAACTTAAAACACACAATTTGTTGCATTGTTATTAAAAAAACTGCTTAAATTACCTAATCACCGCCAAAAATACTAAATTATTTATGGCCTAATATATCTCATATTAGTATAGTTGAAATAGGAAAGGTTCGCCTAATAGTTTTTTTTTTCAACAAATAATCATTAAATCGACAAGACTCGATTCATATCTTAAATTTTCCAATTAGAAAGTAAGATTCGAACTCACCACATGGTGCCTAACTAAATTATAGACAAATTATTTGAATCACCTATTTCTTGACATAGTGGTTCACTTTGAATATTATTTTTAGTGAACTTTAATTCTTATAAAAATATTATTGACTATCCATAGAAGTTTTTTTTTTTGTCAATACTGGACCACAACTAATCAGCCCATTAGTCAAATTCCTATATAATGTAGACGGTGAGATTCGATCTCTAGTTATACAAATGCGCATGTCTTAATGGATTTACCGCATGACACTAGATTAAAATTCATTTGCATCCGTAGAAGTTTTCATTAACAAGAAAATTTAGATTTATGTTTCAATTGTTAAAAAGAAAATGGGAATAAGAAATACTAGCCGAGCCACATTTAATTGGCAAATAATTGAGTTCTTGGAGTAATAAAGGAAACAAAATGAGGTTTGCGTAGTTCTGGACCATCAAGTTATTTAATTTTACTTTCTTATTACATTTTGTGAGCAAAAAAGCAATGATTAAATTAATTTATTTTTATTAAAAAACGTGAATAAAAATAAAATATGTACGGAAAATGGATCGTGTCCTAATCGTGTCCACACTTATTTTAAGTATTTATAATATATTGGTTACTTTGGGTATGGTTTGGGTCCCCTCTGAAAATGAATAATTGTATTATTTAACTTGTTAAAGTTCCATATACTCCATGAAATTAAATGGTGGTCCATAATATTTGTAAATTACATAAGCATCCATAATACTTGAAATAATTGTAAATTACATAAGCATCCATAATAATTGAAATAATTGTAAATTACATAAGCATCCATAATATTTGGTGGTATTACTTCTCAAGTGATTAAATATACAACTCTGCAAAAGTCCGATTTTAAAAAGTCTAAGTAATTCTTTGTAATATTATTCAAAATTTAGAAAAATTTGGATTATGAATTTGACAAAAATCTAAAGCAATAAATAACATTTATAATTATTTTTGCGCTCACTTCAATTAGAGGATGTATTGGATTAAGAATTTTAGAAGTTTTTGTATTTTTGCTTAGATCACATGTTATTCAGTCAATACTTATTAAATCTCTCTGAAAATCTTATGTTATTGAATATAGAATTTATGTAAAACAATTCAAAATTATTGTTAGTTTGGTTTTGTCAAAAAATATTTTATCATTTTAAATAATAATCAAACCATACAACTGTATATAAATGAAAATGTGTTAGTAAAGTGATAAAATATCTATGTATATTATTATTTTTATTTAAGTTTAACTCGTAACAATCATGTAATTTTATATGATAGAATTTAGTGTTTGATGTAACCGTTGACAAAAGAACAAAATATTGATCTTTAAAATGATGATCTTTTTAAGAACATTGTTGAAATTAAAAATTATGATCTTTTTAACAACGAAATATTGCCAAAAAGCAAATGATCTAGTTAATATATCCCTAATTTAGGTGATGAGTTCGAATTTCATCCACTTCAGTTAGAGCATTTAAGCTATCAGTACAAAAATACATGCGTATAATATCACTAATATTATATCATTTAAATAAATGATACTATATAGAGTCACTTATTAACAAATGACACATTATATGTGATTTAACATCATTTATAACAAATGATGTTATTATTACATCTTTTATAATCGCACGAGACATCATTTATAGTATGATGAAAATAATTGCATCAATTGCTTAAACTAACACTGACTATTTGAGTCACCACTTTCAAGTCATTTTTATAAGTAATATATATATAGTTGTTGTATCAATTAAAACTGATACAAAAAAATAACATTATACGTTTAGTTTTTTTGTAGTGTATGGATTAGATTTTGTTGATTCAATGAATAATTTTGAAAAAAGGGAATATTTAATACTATTACTAATTACCAATTACAAAAAAGAATGTTAAAAGAAAAAACTTATACTAATTAATGATCAAATAATGAAATATGATTCATTTTTAAAATAGAAATAATATTCGTGTTTAATCCCACATTGAACACGACATTCGAAGAAGAAATACATGCAACGTCACTTTCTCTTAAACTGAATTTACATTCTACAGTTATATTTACTTACAAACGAAATCAATTTTGAAAAAATAGCAGTCTTTATTGAAAGGTTTTTCACATTTAAACTTTATCAGATGTACATATATATATAGGAATATATACATATATAGATATATGCCGCCAAAACATTATACATATAACTTGACATCATTTTGTTGTGTTCTTCTTCCTAAAATATATAGTTAATATAACCAACTACCATATTTTCCCATTTTCCATATATTAACTATATATATATATATATATATATGAAATTACATTATAGCCCTAACGTTATACATATATTGTAATTGTACTTCTACGTTTTCATATTATATGGTCTTTTAATTTATTTTTAGGAAGTTTAATAGTCAAATAATCAAATATTTGTTTATGTCGTAATTTTCACAATAATACTATTTTAAATATTCATGTAACCCTACGTAATAATTTTATTGTTTTCTAAAAAAAAAATTTTTTTGTCAATCATTGGATCAACAAGCTCTGATCAATAACTAAGATTTTTCCCAAATTTATAATAATATCACATAATTTCCTAAAATCGAACTCAAATATAGAAAATAGTAGAAATAACATTTAATCACTTGATCAAATGCACTTTTCACATATGAAACTATTAATATTTTATTTTATAATTCTATCAGCCAAACACAAATTATATAACATCAGTCATTTTTTTATTTATAAGATGCAATCCATAATCTTAAATATTTTGTAAAATTTTAAATAATATTACAAAGGTGATTGGTAGAAAAAACTATAAATATAAATATTTAAACTATTTGAAAAAATATATTTCACTAAGGATTTTAAATGTCAAATTTAGTAGTTTTAAATAATGATATAAAACATTCTATTTATTATCAAATGAAACAAAAATATATTCTTTCAAACACTCTCTACATAGTAAATACTTTTTTACAGCAAATATTATAATTTAGTTACTAGAATGTAAGTAACAAAGTGAGACAACTCATTTTATGCTTCCCTATAAAAAGAAATTCTCCACTGACCCAAACAAACACTTCTCTCATCTCATTGGAGAATTATAAATCTTATTTCCTCACCAAATCCAATAACCACCACACACAAACCAATATCCAAATAAATATTAATAATTATAATATTACTATATAATAAAACTTCACAAAAATATCTCTAACCTTCACCAATCAAAACTCTCTCATGTCTCTTCTCTACTTCTCTCCTTCTCTCCTTAGGCCTTTGTGGTCTAAAATTATAATTTTATTATATATTCCCTTAACCTTTTTTTCTTCTTTTGTTTGAATCATCCTCTCAATTTTCATATTGGATTCATCTTCTAGATCTAAGTTTCTTACAAAGACTTGATTCAAGAAACTAGGGTTTTACTGTCTTTAAAATCATATTTATCATTCTTCTAAATTTAGCAAAAAGAACACAATTTTCTTTCCATTTCAGTCGTCTTGTCACTCTCTCTAACCTCTCTCTTCTCTTTAAAGTCTCTCTTTATAGCAAAAATTCTCTCTCTCTTCTCTCACACAAAATTTCTTCTGGATTCTTCTTCTTGTTCTCTCTCTTAAATCATCTCTCATTCTTCTGGATTCATCAAATCAACACAAAGTTCTAGTGGGTGTTTGTGTTTTAGATCAAATCTAAAGCTTTTATTGATCTCTTGCTTTTTAGGGTTTTTCTTTTGTGATGGCAAGAGAAAAGATTCAGATTAAGAAGATCGTTAACGCAACAGCAAGACAAGTAACGTTCTCAAAACGAAGAAGAGGACTTTTCAAAAAAGCTGAAGAACTCTCTGTTCTTTGTGATGCAGATGTTGCTCTTATCATCTTCTCTTCCACTGGAAAACTCTTTGAGTTCTGTAGCTCAAGGTCTCTCTATCTCTATCTCTAACTTCCTCTCTATATCAATCTCATTTTGATTTCTCACATAACTCTTCTAGATCCAGATAAAGCTTAAAGAGTTTTAGTTTCAGATGTAAGTTTACTGTATCAAAACTTATTGGACCACTAACAGATATATATATTAAAAATAGTTCTTAAAAATATTAATCATGATTATAGATGACAATAGTTAAAGAATATACAGTAAACACTCTATTTTAGATAAAATAAGGTATCTAATCACAGTGATTTTTTTTTTTAAATCTTGATTTGCATCTATAAATGTCAACTCTCTATTTAGATAAACTAAGGTGTCTTATCACAGTGAAATTTATATAAAAAAATTTGTAAAAAACTTGATTTGCATCTATAAATGTAAATACTCTATTTTATATAAATTAAGGTATTTAATCACAGTGAAATTTATAAAAAAATTTGTAAAAAATCTTGATTTGAATTTATAAATGTAAATCTAGATATATTGAAGCCATTAATGTCAATTTGTGTAACTATATGTGGATAGTATAACATTATAGGAATTTAGGAAGTATTTCCCATCTTTGGGGACATTTTTCTGTTACACAACACTCAACAGATTATGTTTATGTTACAGTGTTTAACATGGAATAATGTAAATGTTTTGACTTTTAAGTGTTTTTTTGTGTATATTTTCAATGTGTATATGTACATTAACAATGCACATATATATGGAGAAGATCATTTATTGTCTTATATAATAAGATATTTATTGAAAATGTGTATTTGTTTTTATTATGTAATGAAGCATGAAGGAAGTATTAGAGAGGCATAATTTGCAGTCAAAGAACTTGGAGAAGCTTAATCAACCATCCCTTGAGTTACAGGTTAGCTACACTCTTAATTCACCTTACATTTTATAATCAAGAATTAATCTCCAAAATATGTAAGTCTCTAACGAGTTTTCGTATCTGTGGGATTAGTCAGTTCTTCATTCTTAAGTTCTTTGAGAGTTTTCGTATCCGTGGGATTTGTCAGATATCCATTAGAAATGATATGATATATTTTCAAACTGTTTGATTTCTTGTAGTTAATTTAGATCAGTATTGTGGATTTGATTAAGAGCTTAAGTCAATATATGTTTATGTGTTAGCTTGTTGAGAACAGTGATCATGCTAGAATGAGTAAGGAAATAGCAGACAAGAGCCACCGACTAAGGTACAATCTATATCTTTATATAATATATTCTTATGAATATCAAAATGAGTTGTCATTTTCTAACAATGTATTTATATGTTCATATATATAGGCAAATGAGAGGAGAGGAACTTCAAGGACTTAACATTGAAGATCTACAAGAGCTAGAGAAAGCTCTTGAAACTGGTTTAACACGAGTGATTGAAACAAAGGTTTGTTTAGAAAATTACATTATACTATATATGTCTTAAGATTACTCTGAGCTTACGAGATGTTGCTTTTTTTCTTGTAGTATGACAAGATTATGAATGAGATTAGTGAACTTCAAAAAAAGGTAAAGAACTAACTAAAACAAAGTTGAATCTCTTCTTCTTTGTGTTGTATTACAAGAGTCAAAATTTTCATCAATTGTTTGTGTTTTCAGGGACAGCAATTGATGGATGAGAATAAGCGGTTGAGACAGCAAGTACGACTCTTACTCTTTGTTTATTACACAATCTTTGATATGGTTTAGTCAGAGCCGTATCTTAACTTTAGGGACCCTATTCAAAATTTATAAACAATAAAGTAGAAAAATGAAAACAAATCAAATTTCTGTTAGAAAAAACGGTATCACCAATTTTAGGGCCTGTAAAATATTAGGGGCCCATATAAATGTTTCATCTCCATGAGCTCAGGTCCGTTTAGTTGAGACTTTAGGTCAAGATTTTGCTCATCTTGCAACTAGTAGACCTTCTAGTATAGAACCAAGACAAATACATGGTGCCAATAAAATACAGACAAAATGCAAACCTGAATTTTTATTCTTGTCTTTATTTTTTTCCAGGGGACACATCTAACAGAAGAAAACCAGAGACTTGGCATGCAAGTACGTGAATTTATATAACATATGATCGATTATTGTGAATTTTTTCTTGTGTGTGCTATGTTAAATTTATGAAATACTTGTTTATGGTAATGGTGTAGATATGTAAAAATATGCAAGAACACTCGTCAGAGTCTATTACTAACGCCGGAAACTCTACCGGAGCTCCTGTTGACTCTGAGAGCTCTGATACTTCTCTTAGACTCGGGTAAATTAATTAATCACTCTTAGTTTTTCGTTTAATTGATATAATAATTTTACATGTTTTTTTCTGGTAAGTTTATAAGAGAATGCATGCAAATATAAGTTATAACGACATTGAAGATGGTTAACGATCGACAATGTAAGTTCATTTATAATGGAATATAAATATATATTCATGTTTTTCAGTGATTAAAAGAGATTTTTTGGTTCGGTTTGGTTTTAAGTTTTTGAGTTTCGGATTTTAAGTTTTTGAGATTCTAGAAAATAAATTCTATTTGAGATCAAACTATAGTTCAAACAGAATTCAGGTTTTGATTTCTAGGTTCTAGATGATAAATTATATATGGAATCTAACTATATTTTGGTTCGATTTTTGATCAGCAAAATAAAATAAAATAATTATGTTTAATTATATTTTTACATTAAATAATTTGAATATATATATATATATATTTAATAAATAGTATTTATTATTTTGATAGAATTTTAATTAGCTTGGTTTCGGTTCATAAAGTTTAGTTTTGGGTCGGGATTGGGTATTTACTATAGAAGGTTTTTTTCATTCAAATTATTTTATATTTCGGTTCGGATTAAGGTCCAAAAATTTTTGTTTGAATTCAGAAAATTTTGCTCGGTTTGGAATTTTCTAGCCCTAAGTATGCTATTTCATAGTGATCATAACATGGTAAATTTTAGGATGTTGCTAACCAATTGTTTATGATTTGTCTATGCTGGTTTTGTTAAAATTTTGGACTCAAATACAATTATTTACCTAAATTACACTTTGAAGTAATAATAGATACAATGGTTGGTGTTGTTGCAGATTACCATATGGTGGTTAAGAGATGGAAGAACACAAAGAAGTTAATGGAATGAGAAGAGAAAGAGTAATGTAAATCTTTTTGTTTACTCTGTGGTAATAAGAAGAGACAATGTTGCCAAATTAGTAAATTTTTCATATGTTTGTTGTAAGTCTCTGTCTGAAGAAGAGCCTTTCCTTTTTATGAATTTTTACTATTTATTCTCTTTTTGTTGCAACTTTGTTGTGTGAACTTTTTCACTAACGAATTGTGTAGACATGGTAATTTAGAAAATGAAACATTGTAGAATTTTGGATTATTATAGTTCCACTTTTGCTACACAAGTTATTAAAAAAATAAATAGTCTATGTTGGTGAAGCTTCTACTGGTTGGGGTTGGAATTTTTCTCCCCTTTCGGTCACGCTCTAACCTTGGTGTACTTGTTTTAATAATCTGGATAGTTAGAATTCGAATAGACATTACTTATATGCTAAGCTACACACGGAGGCTAAGGAAAGCCAAGTAAAAAAATTTGAAGTGTTGTGTATGATGAAATTTAGTTTCGAGGGTTCAAATTCGGGTAATATATTATTGTTGTCTCAAATTTTTTTTCTACCACTTGACTATAGTTAATTATTGATTGATTTTATAATCGTTCAATAAGATTTAGTTTATAATCCAACCTATAAATTCTTGATAATATCATTTTGGGACAAACACGGTTTTAGTAGAAAAAAATCAGACCAAATGCATTCTCATACTAAACGGTCTTATACATTTATCCCTATCATAAAGACCATAATTTTACATCTATTTAGATTTTTAAACCCATAATTATCGGGTCAAATGCTTATTTTTGGCTAATAGATAGTTGATTGTATACTTAAGTTATGTACTACAACCCTGAGTGACAATATTTAAGATTTGAGAAGTTACGAGTTATTGTTGATCGAGACAAAACATAAAGCAAACAGGTTTTGTTCTGGTCGGGTTGTGAATCTTGTGAAATACCGACCATTGACCGGGTTCATGAAAACGTGTCCGGTTATGCTGTTAAACACCAAAATCAACGTTCAAGTAATTGAATAATCAAGGCTTTGTTTGCTTGCACATCTCAAACAACTTTTATCTTAGAAAAAAGAAACCGACCAAGACGAAACTTACACATTGCTTTTTGTTCCATTACTTTAATATGTTAAATCCACTAAGATTCTTTCTAAGATTAATTAATTGAATAAATTTATATTTCTGACATGTTTTATAACGTTTGATCCAGAAGAATAATCGGCAAGCATGGTCCCGACTTCTCCGACCTCAACATTGACACTATACGATTGGTATTGATAGACATTTCACAAACTATTGGTAAAATGAAATAAATCTTTATTTATGCGGTTTTTTGTAACGAAAATTAATCGTGAAATTTTATGAGTTATGAATCGGTATTATCGATCTAATTGTTAAAAAAATTATCAACTAAACATTTTTATCCAAAACAAAAACCTTCAACTATGCAATGTTTATCATATATATTAATTTCACAAAACTAAAATAATATATAATACCATTGCAACACTTAATTTTTTTTTGTCAACGTAACTCAATCACTAAGAAATTGAGCCCAAACATTCGGAACATTGTTCACATAAGTTTGATCCTTCGCCAAGCCTCTAACACTGCGGACCAAATAATCTGCCTTATAATTTAAAACTCTAGGAATCAAAACTAAAAAGCGAATTCTTAATAAACTCCTAAGTCTCGCAAAATCTTCCAGGTATGGGAAGAAAACAGGCTAGGCAAAAAGGTCGTCAATCATCTTCTTAAGGTAGTCAATCACTCCAACCATTATTGAAATTTTAAAAATAGGATACATAATATATAAAATCATAACCATATTGACAAAAAATCAAATTTATTTTAAAATTTTGAAAATCTAATTGCATGTAACTGTAAATTTTTTTACAGATTATATTTCATTTTATTTTTGATTTTGCATAATTCATTTTTATCAATAATTTTCTCGACAATATCATATATAATTTTCCAAACATGTAAATCCCCAACATTATCACATGGGGCAAACATGACTATCTCGAGTGAATTCGGATGGGAAAAATAGCATAGCTAGCACTCAATCATTGACCAAAGACACTTCTTCGGTTTTTTTCTTAGAATTTAAAATTACAAAAAATACTATTTGGAAGATTGTTTTTGCAGAAAATCTCAATTGAATAATAGTCTTAAAAAGTAAATTAAACTCTTCTTCGACCAAATATATTAAGGTGGTGAGAGAAAGAAGACCGAGGTTTGCTCCCACCCATGATCTCTTTCTCTCTTTCATGAATGATCAGAAAAAGAAACAAAAAAAAAAAGTAGAATCATTTGTTAATCAGAAGCACGTTCGTTCCTCAATTGGATTTGATTTACAACCAAAAACAACATCAACTTTCTTTTGTGGGTCTTATACAAACCCAAGTTTTTTTTTCTCGAGAAAACTTCCTTTTTTCCTTTTTCTTATTGAGATCTAGAAAGAGAGACACACACACATATAAATGTTACAAGCTTTTTCCTCTCTCTATTTCATTGGAATTTGTATGAGAAAGATCAATAAGAGTTGAATTTTGACATCAAAAGATGTTGCAGAGAGCTGCTAGTAATGCGTATTCATGGTGGTGGGCAAGTCATATTCGAACCAAACAATCTAAATGGCTCGAGCAAAATCTTCAAGGTCTCTCCTTTTTGATCCATCTCCTGTATCTGTTTAGAAAAGCTGAGATCTTTATGATGTTTGAGGTTGTGTAATGATAAAGTTTTGATCAGGATCTTGTTTTTGGTTATGATTGTGTAGATATTGAAGAGAAGGTGCAATATGTGTTGAAGCTATTACAAGAAGATGGAGATTCATTTGCGAAGCGTGCAGAGATGTATTATAAGAAGAGACCAGAGCTTATTAGCTTTGTTGAAGAATCTTATAGAGCTTATAGAGCTTTAGCTGAGAGATATGATCATATTTCAACAGAGCTTCAAAATGCTAACACGACGATTGCTTCTGTTTTTCCTGATCAAGTTCCAAACTTTGCTATGGATGATGACGATGATTCGACGTCTAAATTTGGGAAAAGATCATCGAAGATTGCTGGTGGTAATGTCCCTAATGTTCCTAAATTGCCAGTTAAGGATTTCAAGAGTGCGGTTAATGTGGCTACGAAGAAGCTTCAACCGAGGAAATCGATGAAGTACACGGGTGGTTCGACGAATGTGGTTGTTAAAAGCTCTGGTTTGAGTAAGCCTGAGGCTATGGGGGAGATTGATAAGTTGCAGAAAGAGATTTTGGTGTTGCAGACAGAGAAGGAGTTTGTGAAGAGTTCTTATGAGATTGGTTTGTCTAAGTATTGGGAGTTTGAAAAGGGTATTAAAGAGAAACAAGAGAGGATCTGTGGTTTGCAGGATGAGTTTGGTGAGAGTGTTGCAATTGAAGATGAAGAAGCTCGGAGATTGATGACTGAGACTGCGATAAAGTCGTGTCAGGAGAAGCTAGTGGAATTGCAGGAGAAACAAGAGAGATCTTATGAAGAAGCTAAAGAAGAGCATGTGAAGATTAAGGAGTCTAAAGAGAAGCTAAAATCTATGGCAAGCCAGTTTCTAGGGGATGAAAGTGTCTTTGCGAAAGACGATGGGGATGAAGTTAGAAGAACAGAAGAGTTGGAGCATGAGATGAAAGAGATGGCTAGAAAGAAGAATGAGTTGGAATCTGTAAAGGAAAAGATTAGAGAACATTTTCAATCAGGTGTGAATTCTTCTCTTACTGCAACAGAGATGGCTGAGAAAGTAGACGAGCTCGTAAACAATGTGATTAGCTTGGAGAGTGCAGTTTCCTCGCAGACTGCTCTGATACAGAGATTAAGAAACGAGACTAATGGTCTTCAGACACAGATCAGTACTCTTGAAACTGATAAAGCGATGTTAGCAGACGACAAGAGTGATCTGAGGAACAAGCTGAAGGAAATGGAGGAGAAACTCAAGGCATTGCAGGATTTGGACAGAAATGTTTTGGACAAGAGTAGCAACTTGCAGACACATTTTAATGACGCTTGTCATAATCTTGACAACCTCTCTAGTGGGGGAAAGCCAGAGAATGAGTCAAATAACTTTGCGGTGAATATGGAACCGGAGAAGGACATGGTAGGTGGGAGTTTAGATGTTAATGAAAAGATAGAGGAACATCAAAAGGAAATGGCTGAAGAGAAGAAAGAAGAACCAGAGAAGATTGCAAGTTCTGTACAAAATGCGACAACAGAAGCAGAAGATATCATCATCCAAAGTAAAAGTCCAGAAACAGTTTTGGAATCTACTGAAGAAGTAGATTCTGACATAGAGAAGCAAGCTGCATCTGATAAGAAAGATTCTGCTCCGGATTCTGATTTAGAGAAGCAAGCTGAATCTGATAAGACAGATTCTACACCGAATAATGCTTTAGAGAAGCAGAAAGAATCTGATATCACTTTTAATGGTGATCAACAAGAGGATCAAAAGGAGAAAGAAAGTGAACCAGATTGGAAAGAGATGTTCATGAAGGGAATGGAAAATAGGGAAAAGCATTTGCTTACAGAGTACACAACTATTCTCAGGAACTACAAGGATATGAAGAAAACTTTGGATGAAACAAAAACAAAGTTGAAGATAGAGAATGCAACGAAAGATGATGAGATCAAGCTACTAAGAGAGAAAATGACCCTCCTGCAGAAGGGTCTTGGAGACAGTAATGACTTGATGGACAACCAGTTGTCAAACAACGACTATGCTGTCATGGCTTCAGAACCCGAGAACATGTCCCTGATTGAGGAACAGTTCAGGTTGAATATTGATGAGCTTCTAGAAGAGAATTTGGATTTCTGGTTAAGATTCAGCACAGCATTTGGACAGATACAGAGTTACGATACTTCAATCGAAGATCTACAATCCGAGATATCAAAGCTTGAGCAAAGAAGAAAGCAAGATGGAAGTAGCACAGCCAAATATGCTGCAAGATCAGATGTTCGACCACTTTATGTGCACTTAAGGGAAATAAACACAGACCTGGGTCTGTGGCTGGAAAAAGGTGCAGCCTTGAAAGAGGAACTGAAATCAAGATTCGAGTCATTGTGCAACATACAAGATGAAATAACAAAAGCCCTGAAGACTAGTGCTGAAGACGATGATTTCAGATTCACAAGCTATCAAGCTGCTAAATTTCAAGGTGAGGTGTTGAACATGAAGCAGGAGAACAACAAAGTGGCAGATGAATTACAAGCCGGGTTAGATCACATTACCTCGCTTCAACTTGAGGTTGACAAGACTCTAGGAAAGTTAAACGACGAGTTTTCTCTTTCGGGTTCAAAGAAAAAATCTGATCCTGATCTCAATCATTCGGATAGTCACTCAAGCGTGCCCCTAAGGTCATTTATCTTTGGCTCCAAACAGAAGCGAGCAAAGCCATCCATATTCTCCTGCATGCATCCATCACTATATAGAAAGATGAAAGCTAATAATAATACATAGGTAACATTTACAAATTATATACTACACATACCATCCAAAGAGTTAAATGATTCATATACTGTAATTTATCAGATTCATGGAGGATTTGATGCATACCTGTCTTTCTGTGGGGAGATTGACCTGATTTTATCCCTCATTCCCTCTGTTTTTGGTTTGTGAGATTGAAACAATAGTTTTGTGGGCTGCTTATATTCTTTTTGAGTATTGTAGATTGTTCACCGTTTGTAACTGGTGAAGCAAGAGGAATGCCTTCATTTTTTTCCAGTTTCTTTTCCTTCATCCCAATTTGTATGTCCAGAACCATTACTAGATACAGAGTTTGTGATTGTATGGATTTTTCATTATGACACAAAAGTAGACAATAGTTCTCCAGCAATCTTATGAGACTATGCTAGGACTTTAGGAGCCATTCTCTCAACAACTCATGTGTAAAATCAGATTGAATTGTTTCATTTAGACAGAGTAGAAAACAAATTATTTTTCATTCAGAGAACAAACTTCATGAACAATTTACAAAGAAAAATAAGGTAAACTCAACAATATACTCAAGCATTTGAGATCAAGAATGATAAATAGTCTTTCAAGTATCAAAAGAAACTTCAGAGACTACCTTAGCTCCTCTCCCTTTAGCCATGTGTAGACCTACATGGTGCATCAGTTCCTGGTACCAAAAAACACAACAGAAGAACTAAGTTATTACAGATTCGCAAGTATCAAAGTCACAGAAAAAATTAAGCGAATAAGAGCTAACTTCTGAGCATAAATTTTTTAACCAGAGTTACTGGTACCTGAGGATGAGCCTGAGCGCCTTTGATGTCTTTTGCAACTTGACGAGGAAGGTCAAAAGTAGCGCAGCCTTGCGAGTACACTACCACATCTTCTAGAGGAGGAAGAATACCATGGTTTTGATCAGAGAGTACAGTACCCACAAAATCAAACACACCAAACAGAGAGGGATGTTTAAGTCAGTTGAAGATATGCCTAAAACCATTGAATATCTTTATATAACTGATCCTATTATCGAAAAAACACTTACAATCTTGATTTGTTTTTCCTTAACCCAATCCACAAATATATTAGAACCATCTTGCTCCATCGAACCCACAAAGCCATTAACGCAATCCTTTCGCTTAAGAGTGGCACATTTCTCATTTTCAAGCCATTTCAGAGCTGATTAATTATTATAAGACGAAGAATCAAGAGACTTTCTCACTGGCTATAAAATTCAAACAAGACATCAATGGAGCTAATATACCAGGAACAAGTTCTGATTCTTCAGTTCCTATAATACAATGAGGAAGATACGGAATCTCTGGAATATCCGGATGATGAGAGTCAATAAACGCTAAAACTGGCCATTTCCGATCACAAAATTCTCTTGCAAGCTTTGCACTTTCCTCCACCATCTTTGATATCTATTCATTATGCTTTGTTGGAGCCTGCAGAATCACAAGTCATCAGCTTAAAAACCATATTACTTGAGCAATATTACAAACACTTGGAGGATATCAAGACAAAAAACAATAATCAACAAAAATTCTCAATTTTTTTGAGTAATTAGAACAAATTAGGGTCAAAGAGTGTATAAACCATTTCCGGAGCCAACTGTGCAGAACCCATTGACAACGTCAACGATGACGAGACCAACGCTCGAGTCTCGATTCTAAACCAGAGATTCCTCATCAACTGGACTCTCCTTCTTCAATTGATCAGTTATCGTTCCACAATTAGCCATATCTATACGAATTAGAAAAAATGGATCACAGATTCCAAGTGTTGGAGTAATCTGAAGCAAGTTAGGTTTTCAAAAATATACATATATTTCATATTTGACCTCACCTTTAAACGGGCTGACGTTGTTTGTTTTACTTCATTAAATTAATATAAAAGAGGTGTTAAATTTCATCATTTGGGGGTGTAGCTCATATGGTAGAGCGCTCGCTTCGCATGCGAGAGGCACGGGGTTCGATTCCCCGCACCTCCATTATAATTTTCTATATATATTTTTGGATTACCTTTATGGCCCAAGGCCCTAACCAAATAAGCCCACATTATAAATCAATTAATCAAATTGCAAACTAGAAGATTTTTTCTGGTTAGTGTGAACCTTTTTTTTCCATTCCCTTTTACATACCAGCTCTGTATCAAAAAGATTGGATTCTAAAAGTTCATATCTACAAATTAAATCTTTTGGTATGAAAGTTAAGCTTTGTAGTTTCAACTTTGAGTTTATTCTTTTAAATTTTTCTTTTTATTAGTATATAGGATTTTTAGTTTTTTTTTCCTAACCAGCTTTTGTAATAAATATCTTATATTTTTTCTCTTTGTTTTATATATCAGTCAGATGATAAAAAAAAAATTCAACACATATTAGTAAACTTTATATAATCTATTAGTTCATGAATTTTGATAAACTTTGAAGTTCAAATAAAAGAATGTGTTACTCTTTTTTGTCAGTAATGTTCTATTCAATTATTGATTTTAAATCTTTATCTAGAATTATATTTCATTGGTTTATCAAATATAAATACATAGTAAAAATCATATTTTATTTAATATAAGATATGGTACAAGTTTATAGATGGGATTATAGATGAAGTATATTATATTAGTTTTGCATGTAAAACAAACCTCACTTAATATTGTTTAGAATTTGAACTATAGATTCATGTTTGTTAGTTTAATTATTAAAAGAAACCTCGTAAAATTGTACTTTCAAACATAATACTATTTTAATCGACCATGAGATCGCAGATGTTTCTTTATTATAAAGTACGAGTCACTTTAGACATCTCCAATGGTAGTATCACCATGAATATCACACAATAAAATATATAAAATAATAAAATATTATTAAAATTTGTATAATACTTTACCTTGACTCTCTCATTTGAGATATTCTCTCATGAGTCTCTCTATGAGTATCTCAACTTCAAATTAGACACATACTATTATTTGATTAGTTAAATTTGTTTTAAAATTATTATAGTTTTAAAATATTATATATATTCTAATTTTGAAATTTTGATTTAATTACAAACTACAAGATTTAATTAGCTATTTATCAAGTTCCATTATTATGTGTAACTTTATATTATATATTTTTATTAATTTTAGTTAGAATAAAAAATAAAAACAAATTATTATTATTATTATTTTTTGAAAATTAATATTAATTTTTAAAAAAATTTATATGATTTGAAAATAAAAATTCTATTTACATGTTTATTTAAAATTGTGTATATTATTATTAATATTTTCTATATCATTTATAATGTTTATACTATTAATATTATTTAAAAATTTAAGTTATATATATATAGTTGAAATATATGTAATTTAAAATAAAATATAAAATTAATATTAAAACAATTAAATTATTAAAAATATTATTATAATTAGTGAGATATTTATGTGGGTATCTCCAAATGGAGGTGAAAATTAAAAATGATACTCATGTGAATATCTTAAAATAAAATATAATATATATATTAATATAATAATGTTAAGAGACTCAATTGATAGTAACTACTCTTAGACTTGATAATGAACCTAAATAAAACTTGACGATTGGAAACTCTAAAGTCAATGATGGACCTAAGTTCCACGTGGCAGTGTTTCCATGGTTAGCCTGGCCATAAGGTGAAGATTCTTTTGCTAATAAAATACAAAAAATAATTGCGAAAAAAAATCTGATGTATAAGTTTGGAATAAATGAATGAATAAACAAAGAACGAAAAAACTCCTAAAAAATATCTTCAAATTTATATGTCATTTTAGTTGTTTTGATATCGACGTTTTGGAAAAATTTGAACATAAATTTATCGAGTTTAGGATTTAGATTATGGTATATTTTCTAAGCAACTTGGTCACTAATCCACCTATCTTCATTCCTTGACATTGTGAACATAAGTACGTGACTCTGAATTGGGATAATTTTTTTTGTCAATACTGGATTGACAAAGATTGATGTATAACCTAGTTCAACCCTTAAAACTCCTATTTAATCTACCAATTTATAGAAAAGAGGAATCAAATCCTAGATGTCATAGTCATTAACTAGATTATCCTAACCACCAGATTAAGTATAATTCGGCAATTGAGATAATTTTTTAAGAAAAATAAAAGAAAAATTATGTATATTTTAAAACTATATAATCAGTCTTTTAATCTAGTTATTTTTCGCAAAATTACATATTATCTACGTGGTTGAGAGTTACATCTGTTGATTTTCCCATCTAAATTCAATTTCAAATATTCATGTTTCTCCCACATGATATTGTTAAGAGTTTATGAGATTGAAGAATGATTATGAATTTAACCTTGTCGATCCAACATGTAATAAATAAAAACATTGTAGCATTCATTAAATCAGTTAATATTGGTTAATTCTTAACTAATTAGTTTAACTAAATCGATAACCATTAGTATGCAAATTTATTTACTGCATTTATAATCATTTTATATATTTTAAATAAAATACTAATTGATAAATAAATTCATAAGTACATCGTTTGCATGAAACCAATCAAACAATAAATGTCATTCAGGTTTCTTCTCAGAAATCACATTTGCTTATTTATTCCTAATTTATTAATTTATATGTAGTTCGCAGAACGTGCTTATACAATTTCCTAGTTCTTTTTTATGGGTCAAAATACAATGCCTAGTTGTTTATAATCCGAGAACCATTAGTAGTACACGCACAACGTGCTTGACAATTCTTTCTATTTGTTTACAAGTTGGTCTATAAATGACAATACAAGTTGTAATCAAAGCTTTAAATAAGATAAGAGTTGATAGTTTCATAATTATGATGACCAATCAAAACAAAGTAAACATGTTTCATATCTCCTATGAAGTTTTCAGAGCTTTGGGGTTGAAGATGAAGATTCTGATTACAGTCGTGTTTAGTTCCTTACTAATCTTGTCTGTGATGTTATTATCATATTCAGACAACTTTGAGAACCAACTACTTGGTAATACAATCAATTGTAAGTAATCATCTATCGATCTTAGATTTTGTTTTTTTTTCTTGTTTACTCATGAATCTTTTTTTTTTGTTTAGAAATTACTCAAAAATCTTTTTTTTTTTTGTGAAAAATGTTTTAAAAAGTATTTTACCCTTCAAAAATGGTTGAAAAAAAACTACTGAATTTAGTTTAGACAATTTAAACTTCAAACTTTTATCGTATTATAATTTTTATTTTAAAGTTGAGTCAAATGAGTCAAATTCACCTCATCTTTAAGCGATTTAACTCATTAAATTAACCTTGTTGATTGAATGATGTATAGATTTTTAATTTGAAATTAGAAGTTAATTGCCAAGTAATTCAGTTGGTTTTGATTTTAATTTAGTTAGACATCTGATGATGACTTTGAATCCTATCATGTTCTAGCTGAAGAATTTAGGCTATAGATCAGGTTTTTAAGATGGTTAATACGTCTGTTAAATCACTTACAAACAAGGTAAATTTGACTCATTTGAGAAAATTTACGATTATAATTGGACGATAATATATAAAAGTTAGAAATTTAAAGAGTGTGAGTGAAATTTGGTGATTTTATTTTGTCAACCAATAAACTTTCATTATGTAAAATTCGGAAGCCAAGTAGAGTTTATAAATAAATAGTTTTGAGATAACCATCCAATATTGCGGGTTAACAAATTTTAAATTTAAATGTGATGATTTTTTCTATTATTATTATTATTTTTTCTATTATTATTATTATTATTATTATTATTATTATTATTATTATTATTATTATTATTATTATTATTATTATTATTATTATTATTATTATTATTATTATTATTATTATTATTATTATTATTATTATTATTATTTCTGTCAAGGAACAATTTCTTATGAAGTCGGAAGTATTTTTGACATTTTTTCCTCATTTTCTATGTAATATATAGATTCATGGGAATCAGAAGCACCCGGAGATAAATTGATTGGAGGGCTTTTAACATCGGATTTCGATGAACGTTCATGCTTGAGTAGGTATCATAAATCATTGTTATATCGCAAGCCTTCACCATACAAGCCTTCTGAATATCTTATCTCTAAGCTTAGAAGCTATGAGATGCTTCACAAACGTTGTGGTCCAGGAACACAAGCTTACAAGGAAGCAACAAAGAATCTAAGTCATGATCACGAGTCCAATTATGCAAACAAAACTCAGTCTGGTGAATGCAAATACGTTGTGTGGCTTGCAGATTTCGGACTTGGAAACAGAATGCTTACTATGACTTCTGTCTTCCTTTATGCTCTCTTGACAAAGAGAGTCATTCTTATTGATCAAAGTAAAGATGTTGATGAACTCTTCTGTGAGCCATTTCCAGGTACTTCATGGTTGCTTCCTCTTGATTTTCCATTGATGAAATATACTCATGGATACAACAAGGAATACTCTCGTTGTTATGGGACAATGCTGGAGAAACATACCATCAATTCGACTTCGATACCGCGACATCTATATCTTCATATGATTCATGATTCAAGGGATATTGATAAGATGTTTGTCTGCCAAAAGGATCAAAGTTTGATTGACAAAGTGCCTTGGTTGATTTTTAGAGCCAATGTTTACTTTGTTCCATCTTTATGGTTTAATCCAAGTTTCCAAACCGAACTAACTAAGCTATTTCCGCAGAAAGAATCCGTCTTTCACCATCTAGCTCGCTATCTTTTCCACCCGAAAAATCAAGTTTGGGATCTTATCACTAAGTACTACAATGCCCACTTATCCAAAGCAGATGAGAGACTTGGGATTCAAATAAGAACTTTCAATGGTAAAGCTCAATATCTCCAAAATGTTATGGACCAGGTCATATCTTGTACACAAAGAGAGAAACTTTTGCCTGCACTACCTACTAAAGAAGCATTATGGAACAGCACAAAACTCAAAGCTGTTCTTGTTACATCTTTGTATCCAGAGTATTCTAAAAAGCTAAAGAAGATGATCACTTTGGTACAACCAAGTTCAACAAGAGAAGTTATTGAAGTTTATCAGCCAAGTGGAGAGAGGTCTCAAAAAACAGACACGAAGTATCATGACCAAAAAGCACTTGCAGAGATCTATCTTTTGAGTTTAACTGATAACATTGTTACAAGTGCAAGGTCTACATTTGGTTATGTTGCTTATAGTCTTGGAGGATTAAAGCCATGGTTACTTCAACAACCAAATGATCTCAAAACTCCTGATCCTCCTTGTGTTCGATCTACGTCTATGGAGCCTTGTTTTCTTACTCCTCCTGGCTTTGGGTGTGAAGCTTACTCGGGAACTCACTCGTGGCAGGTTTTACCTTCCGTTAGGTTTTGTGAAGATATTTATGGACTTAAGCTATTTGATGATGAATTGTAGATATTGTTTGTCACTTATGATTTTCATTGAACTGTTCAATTATTAAAACATAGAAGAATTCTTATGTTTCTCACTATTTTTTGTTTAGTAATATAAGAGATTTGAGTTGAAATCCAACTAATACCAACAACTAATTTGATTCTGATTTTCTGGTCAGTTCTAGGATATTGCTGTTCGCAATTTTCATTTGTATCTACTGTTTCAACTATACTTTATTTTTTAACTTTGCCAATCATGCTTTAAACTCCAAACCGATAAAAAATTCTCGAATTCAAATCAAAATTCTGGAGACTAAATCAAAATATAAAATTTTCCGAATGAAATGAAATTTTTGAAACTGAATTACCCGATTCCAAAACCAACCAAGCCGAAATTATGTGAACCCAAATGAGACTAAATCATAATTAAAATATACAATCTTAGTTTAAATTATATAATTATTTTTATTTATTTATTTATCTTTTCAAAAACCAAACCAAATTATAATTTGATCATAAATATAACTTATTATTTAGAATTTACAGAAACCAATCCAAACCGAAGTATAATTTAATTCTGAATATGACTAATATTTTAGAACCAAAAAACTTGAAACCTGAATATAATTGATTTTGTTAGTTCAAAAGATATATAGTAGAGATTTCAAAATTCAAACTAATTGTTTACATTCATAACATTATATTAAAATTAAAAATTTCTTCAAAATTCGCCCAATTTGTATTTAAATTCTCTACATAGCAGAGTTCTTTTCAGTGGTTAGGATGATCGAGTTAATGATTGAATATCATAGGTTTGATTTTTTTCTATTATAATATAATAGACTAAAAAGATTTTAAGATGTGAATTTTAGGTTATGGATCGGACTGATAAAAAAAATTCTCTAAGTAACATTTAATGCATGTTGTATTTTCATTAGACTAATTATGCTCGAGAGATTTAAGGGTTGATTGCTTCTCTCGCATTTACCGGCGTATGTGATTGCATTTATTCAATGTTTATCATAGAATTAGAAACCATTCTGTAACGCTTTATAACGCTTGGCCACTGAATATATGTATAATCTCTTACAAATTTATCTTGAATATTAATAAATTTTACAGAAAATACAAAGTGAAACTTCCATTGGTTTGTGGTCAGAGAGTGTTAAATGTTCACATAACTTCCATTTTTTTTATCAGAAAAAAAACTTCTATTTTTTTGGCGGCAATATTTTTTACATAAATTCTAACATAATAAAAGTTATGAATTAGATCTTATCAATATAATCGTTGAAAAAAAATTGATTATAGTTTTTTTATCAATAATAGTTTTTAACTTTTATAAATTATATTTTGGTAGTATTTATGTTAATTTCTACTGTCTTGTAGTATCCCCAAGACAAACGTGTTTTTTTCACTCGTTATTTGTCTTTTAAATATCTTAAAACTCAATCGCTCGTCTTCCTTATCGAAAAAGGAAATAAAGAAGAAAACGCAAACGCTAACGCAATCGCTGTTTTCTTAGTTTTGTATAAACCAAAAAGAAAAAGGGTTTAAAAAACAAAACTTTGTCGTTCCCGCTTCAGAGAAGAGGCGTTTTTATTTTTTTGCTAAACTGTGTAGCTATGAACAATCGCCGTGGATTAACAACAGCCGTATCGAATCAGAATCGACGACCACAACAACGCCGTCCGGTGATCCACGTGTTACCCGATGAAGTGGCTTTACGAGTAATCTGTCACGGGTCAGTAATCGGTGGCATAATCGGTTCGAATGGCTCAGTTATTTCAAAGCTCCGTCATGAAACTGGAACCAAAATCCATTGTGAGTCTCCGGCGAAAGGGTCCGATCACTGGGTTGTATTCATCGTTGGGTCGACAACTGTTGATAAAAAGCTTTTGTTGACTAATAGAGTCGGTGATTCCCATGGCGGGGAACACAAAGATTGGGTTACTTGTGAAGTGTCTGCTACTCAATCAGCGTTGATTAGGGTTTTGGAGAGATCATGGGTTGTTCTGGCGGAGAAAGATAGTGGCTTAATCGTTGATGGTGAGGATAACGAGGCTTATTGTGGGATTTTGGCTGATCGGAATCAGATTGGAGCTGTTTTGGGTTTGGGAGGTAAGAATGTGGAGTGGATGCGGAGAGAATCTGGTGCTATGATTAGGGTTTTGCCTTCTCCTAGTTGCGGTACTAACAGTGATGAACTCATTCAGGTAACTTCTTTGTTCTCTGATCAATTGGAATTGTTAGAATATAACCAAAATTGAGGGAAAGTGCTTTTGGTCAAGTGGCTAAGTGCCAATTCTACTCTCTTTCCCTCTCACCCGAGTTCGATTTCAGGGAATCGTGTTTGCATGTTGTTACCAAAACTGTAAAGTCTTTAGCTTTTATAAAAAAGTTAGTTCTTTTTGGTCTTTGATTTACAGTCTCTGTTCATCTAAAGTGTTTCTGAAAAGTCTTTAATTTGTATTGGTTTTTGGTTTCGATTTGTGAATGTTTCTTCTTTGTTTATGTGTAAAGGTTACAGGTGATGTTTTGGCTGTGAAGAAGGCACTAGTTATGGTATCGAATTGTCTTCAAAATTGTCCACCTCTTAATGGCTATCCACCGCCGCTTTACATCAAAGCTTACGAGTCATCTACTAATGGAAACTCAAAGGATCCACATTCCGAGTTTTTCCCAAATCTGCGTTCTTCCTTGGCCAATGCTTCAGAAACTACAGTTTCTTATAGACATTTACCATCACCGTATGAAGAAGGAAACAGTTTTCAGGATTCAAAAGATACAGAAAGAAAGGTTGTGTTCAAATTAATCTGCACAGATGTTGTAGCTGGAGGTATAATTGGGAAACAAGGAAGTATTATTAGAGCTTTGCAGAATGAAACAGGTGCGTCTATTGTGATTGGAGATTCATTGAAAGTTTCTGGTGAACGAGTTGTTACCATTTCTGCACGTGAGGTAAGGTTTTTTTTACTCTCCTGCTAGCTGCTTGAGACCTATTAGTTGACACAGTACTCACATTCGCGTTGTTTTTGTGTTTAGAACCTCGAGTCACGTTACTCTCATGCACAAAATGCTCTGACTCTTGTTTATGCAAGATCTATTGACATTGATATTGAGAAAGGTCGGCTTCCGGGATTTCACAATGGTGCTTCAGTGAAAGCTAAGCTATTGGTACCATCACAGTTTGCTTATAGCTTTGGAAATGGAAACAGCGAAGCCATTGCAGCTACTGGTGCTGATGTACATATTCCAGTAGGTGACCAGATTTTAGACTGGATCTCAGAAAATGAAGTGGTGATTGAGGTATGTATGTGTTTTCTTATAATCAATTAGATAATTGTGCAGTTAACTGCGATTTGATCTTTTTGAATCTCTGATTGTTTTTAGATTAAAGGAGAGTACAGTAATGTACAGAAGGCTTTGTCTCTTGTTGCTTCTAAGTTACGGGACAACATGTTGCCGAAGAAGCTCCTCGAAGGAATGAGAGTTAGAGTTAGTAATCTGCAACCATTACAACAAGTAAGTGTGTTTCTTTGGTCCAAGCTAGAGTTTAATTGCTTCCATCTAACTCAACAAAACTGCAGAATGAGACCAGAGGTGATTCATTCTCGGTATCTAATGGTGAACAAGACTTGAAGATGGTCAGAAGTGGTGCAGAACTTATGAAGTCGCTCGATTATATCAAGCACACCGAAGCCCTTAATGAGGTGAATGAACTCAAAGACATTACACTTCCAGAAAGTTTTCTGGACAATGACTTGACTAAAGAAATGAAACAGCTTCAAGTTTCTAGCAATGGAGACGTCTCATGTTTACCACAAAGGTCTCTTCTTGCAGATAACAATGGATTTAGTTGTTAACAATCAACCTCGTGGACTAAAACCTTTTTATTTGGTTCTTTTTCTTTGCTTTGATGCAGACGTAAAGGTCTATCTGTGAGAAACATTACCTTGGAGTTAGCCCTGGAGAAAGATGATCTTGGTTTGCTCTATGGCAGAGATGGCACTGGTCTAGATACTCTTCAACAGGTACCGAAAACATACATTATCTTAATAGATTGTTTGAGGGGGGTTTAACACTCATTTCAGAGGTAAAGCAAGGTCGAAGATCTCTTATTAAGGTACATAAAGATTACAAAAGCGAGGTACAAATCGAATTACAAACGAGTTACAAGCCTGTCGAGCAGGGTGTTAGACTTTGGTCGCTTGTAATCCGATTTGTAGCTCGCTTTTGTAATATTTCTGCACCTCAATACGAGATCTTTGACCTTGCTTTACCTCTTAAGTTGAGTGCTAAACCCTCCTCAAAAATAGATGCTAGGCAAAACAAAATGATGTTGATAAGGTTGTAAATTACTTGTAAATGGACAGACATCAGGAGCTAAAGTGGATGTGAAGGATCCTACAGTAGATGAAGTGACTGTCTTAATCTCTGGGAGTCCTGAGAAAGCTTACAAGGCGATGTCTTTGATCGTGTCAATCTTTGCAGACCAATGAAACGCGTCATGTTGTTGCGTTTTGTAGCTGCCTGCTTTTGGTTGTTTCATTTTGCTCTTTTTCTTTTCTTTTTTTTTCTTAAGGAAGATTTATTGAATACAAAGATATTTGATGATTTTATAATTGAAATTTGTTATAATTTATTAGAAGAAAAGCATCAAACTCACTCTCTGTTCAAAATCCGGTCCAGTTATACCGATACCGGTTTGATATTATTGGTTTATCTTAAGAATGTGGCCCATTATAAAAAGATTAAGGCCCATGTACACTTTACGGGCTTTATCGTTAACGGTACACTTAATACTTTTTAACGGTCGTCTCAGAGATTCAAATTTTAAACAACGAAACCCGGAAAAAGGAAAATCAAATATTCCACCTTTGTCTATCTCTCTCTCTCGCTATCTTTCTTTCTTCGCAGTAATCTTTACAATTTCTTGATCTTCTAACAAGAGAAACAATTTGATTTTCGGATAGATTTTTGCAATGGAAGATGTTCAAATCGTCGATGCTTCAGTTACGGTGGATGTAGAAGTCACGTTACCTTGTTCACTGGAGATTCCATATTCCGAATTCGTTAGTGATGCAACAAAGAAATTAGAGATCGGAGATACTTCTGTAGATGATTGTGAAGATTCTTTGGGCGATTCAATGGTGTGTGATCCGAATTCAAGACTCGTGTCCTCTGGTTTCACTAGAGCTAATCGCACAGGTTCGCTACTCTCACTTTCGATTTCAATTTCAAAAAATTTTGATCGTGAGTTTCAGTTGCATTTTTCATTTCTGTTAGGAAAATTTCGTATTTCGCATTCTGATTCTTTTACCCAATTATTTGTTAAACTCTAGGGTTTTCGTTTCACCTAAATTCCACTGGTTTGAGACTTAAACCACTGTAAATGTCGGAACTATTTCTTCAATTTGGCATTAGAAATTGAGTATTCATACTCCAGTAAGCTTAAGCTAGAGAGAGACAGAGAGAGAAGATGCAAGTTGATAGGTTTCTTTTAGTTCCACAAATTTCAATGTAACTTATGTAATGAGGTATTCGTTTTGTTGTTGATTTGAGCAGATGAGACCATTATGTTCATAAATGCTGGGGGAAATGATAAAAAGGTATTAGATTCTGAATTGAATATCCTCAGAGACACTTATTACGAAGGAGGGGACGTGCTGAGAACAGATGAGTGTATAGTTGAAGCCGGAGACTACCCCTTCATTTACCAGTCAGCACGTGTAGGCAACTTTTGCTACAGGTTAAACAATATTCTTCCAGGAGAATACTTGATCGATTTCCATTTCGCGGAGATTATCAATACGAATGGACCTAAAGGGATAAGGGTGTTCAATGTCTATGTCCAAGATGAGAAGGCAAGTAGACCAACTGAGGATAGTGTCTTTATGTAGTTATGAATGAGAATTTGTGTAGTACTGAAAGAAGTGTGTTTTAATGTTCAGGTCCTTGCTGAATTCGATATCTTCTCGGTAGTTGGTGCAAATAGGCCACTTCTGTTGGTTGACTTAAGGGTCATGGTAATGGATGATGGATTGATTAGGGTAAGGTTTGAGGGACTTAATGGAAGTCCAGTGGTTTGTGGGATCTCTCTGAGGAAAGCACCACAGGTTTCAGGTAATGCTCTTCTCTTGTACTTGGATTTATTTAAGATTGTAAACTATAATGGGAGTCTCAAAAGTTTCCAGTTTCTAACTTCTCCGTTGCATTAATTTGCAGTTCTAAAGACATCACAAGATTATATCAAGTGTGGTAATTGTGCTACCGAAATAGAGATTTCTCCCAATCGGGTACTGTTTAACTGTTTCCAAATATATAAGCATTGTGGCCTACTTGTGTTTATTCTTTTTGATGTTGGTATTTGAGCAGAAGAGGCTTATGCGCGCCAAAGCACATGAAAAGTACGAGAGGAAGATAGAAGAGCTTTCTGAACGATACCAACACAAGACAAATGAATGCCACGAAGCATGGATGTCACTGACCTCTGCCAACGAGCAACTAGAGAAAGTGATGATGGAACTTGACAATAAGATGTTCGAGGCACGCTCTCTAGGTAATTCAAAAATTAACATATCTGAAATGTGGGTGAAAGTGGAAGAGTTGCAGTCATTGTCAATCTAACTTTGTTTCAATGCTTACTTGAACCAGATCAAACTGTGGTAACGCAAGCTGATTGTTTGAAGAATATCACTAGCAAGTATGAGAATGACAAGAAACATTGGGCCAGTGCAATTGATTCCCTACAGGAGAAAATAGAGGTAATTGGGTATTTCCTTTAGTACTGTTGTCTCAGAGAGTATATGTTCTCCAAAGGTTTTTTTTTTTTTTTGTGGAGACTTATGAAACTGTTTCGGTGCAGATAATGAAAAGGGAACAATCTCAGTTATCACAGGAAGCACACGAATGTGTTGAAGGGATTCCCGAATTGTACAAAATGGTTGATGGAGTTCAGGCACTCGGTAAATTTACTTTTACTCATCTAGTTCTGTAGATGAGATTTTAAAAGGCAATTCGATGACCTCACGGTATGTCAATTCGTAAAACAGTATCACAGTGTGAAGATCTCAAGCTGAAGTACAGCGAAGAGCAAGCGAAGCGAAAGCAACTGTATAACTATATACAAGAGACTAAAGGCAATGAAATCTCCTCTTTTTATAATGACTTTCTTTAGCTTCTTTGCATCACACGTTAATTATATACTAAAAATCATCGCTTATAACAGGCAATATCAGGGTCTTTTGTCGCTGCCGCCCTATGAATAAGGAAGAGACCTCAACTAAGTGTGCCACAATTGTTGACTTTGATGGAGCAAAAGATGGAGAGCTTGGTGTTACTACAGGAAATAATTCCAAGAAAAGTTTCAAGTTTGACAGAGTTTATACACCGAAAGATGGTCAAGGTAGTGTGATATGTTATGGTCAAGTGAAATCATTAAGTATTAATAACTCCATAACCACTAACAGTTTCTTTCTTGATCTTGCAGTTGATGTTTTTGCCGATGCTTCTCCTATGGTCGTTTCAGTGCTAGATGGCTACAATGTTTGTATTTTTGCATACGGGCAAACAGGAACAGGAAAGACGTTTACAATGGAAGGTACTCCACAGAACAGGGGTGTCAACTATAGAACCGTCGAACAATTATTTGAAGCTACTAGAGAAAGGAGAGAGACGTATTCATATAACATATCTGTTAGTGTCCTTGAGGTCTACAATGAGCAGATAAGAGACTTGTTGGCAACATCACCAGGATCAAAGAAGTAAAGATTCCGTCCCTAATTACATCCTAAACACATAGGGATTGAAACAGAAACTCTGTACATAGCTTGATTATAATTTTTTTGGATTTTGCAACCAAGGTTGGAGATAAAACAATCCTCTGAAGGGTCCCATCACGTTCCTGGATTAGTAGAAGCAAAAGTGGAAAACATAAATGAAGTATGGAGTGTGCTTCAGGCTGGTAGTAATGCAAGATCTGTGGGATCCAATAACGTGAATGAGCATAGCAGCCGCTCTCACTGGTATCTCAGAATATATACCTCTCTCATCATGCTGTTTGAATGTTTGGCTTTCCACAATTTATGTTGCATTGTGAGAGTTATCTAATATATCAAGTTCTCTTTGCAGCATGCTTTCTATAATGGTAAAAGCAAAAAACTTGATGAATGGTGATTGCACAAAAAGCAAGCTTTGGCTTGTAGATTTAGCTGGAAGTGAGAGGTTGGCAAAGACTGACGTGCAAGGTGAGCGTCTGAAAGAGGCACAGAACATCAATAGGTCACTTTCAGCTCTCGGGGATGTGATTTATGCATTGGCAACGAAAAGTAGTCACATTCCATACAGGTCAGTCTAATCAATTGCAGAACTACCTCTCTCTCCATCTCTGTGGAGAGTTTCATACCTTTGCTTTGACACTTCCAATTATTAACTCTCAGGAACTCAAAATTAACACATTTGCTTCAAGATTCACTGGGTAAGAATCTTCATGACGTTTTTTTTTATAGGATCAATCTATGGTTACACTGCTTTTGGTAAACTGGTTTGTATATACGAATGATGCAGGAGGTGACTCAAAGACTCTGATGTTTGTGCAAATCAGTCCCTCTGAGCATGATGTGAGTGAGACTCTAAGTTCACTGAACTTTGCAACTCGTGTTAGAGGGGTTGAGTTGGGTCCTGCGAAGAAGCAAGTTGATACCGGTGAGATTCAGAAAATGAAAGCAATGGTATGACTTCTGCACGTTATGTTTTGCTTCCTGGATTTATCTTTCGGATTGTGTCACAGTTTTCCTTATTGCTTCATGTGTCCCTTTTCAAGGTGGAGAAAGCAAGGCAAGAAAGCCGAGCTAAAGATGAATCAATAAAGAAACTGGAAGAGAACATACAGAACCTCGAGGGTAAGAGTAAAGGAAGAGACCACTCATACAGAAGTATCCAGGAAAAGAACAAAGAACTTGAAAGCCAGCTTGAGTCACTGCATAACCAGTCAGAAAAACAAAACGCACAGCTTCAAGAAAAACTAAAGAGCAGAGATGAGACTTGTAGCAATCTCCAGCAAAAGGTCTGTTCTGTTTCTGAGTTCTGCTTAACATATCCTTGATTACCATTATAGAGTTAACATGAATCATTTATCTCATTAAAAGATCAAGGAGCTAGAAAGTAGGCTCCGGGAGAGACACCAATCAGATTCTGCAGGATACAACCAAAAGGTTTTTTGAGATCAATATTGATTGCTACTTAAATATCTTAATGTGTTGTTGAGGGTTACCAATTTTTTTTATAAATGATGCTTGCAGGTTAAGGATCTTGAGACTAAGTTGAAAGAATCTGAAGGAAACTCTCTTGTGTGGCAACAGAAGGTTAGGAGGACTGATTCGATTGTAAACTTTTTCGTCTTTATTGGTAAAATCTCACCATCTCTTGTGTGTCTCAGATTGAAGAGCTGGAGACAAAACAAAAGGAGGAACAAAGCCAAGAAGCTATGTTACTACGCCAGAAGGTTAGTATGTATTTTCATGGATTTAGACTCAGGACTTTTGAGCTTCTAAGTTCCTGATATCATAAGATAATAACGATACAATCTGGTTTTTGTAGATTAAAGAACTTGAAATGAGGCTAAAGCAGCAAGAGCAGCATATACAACAAATGGCCACAACTAGAGAATTCCCTGATGTTGCGAGTGAATTGAAAACTTGCTTCAAAGACGACAACTTCGACAATGAGAATATGGAATCCAACAACAGCAACATCTTGAGAACATCAAACCGTCTCAAAACTAGAAGAAACGGTTCATTGAATCTCAATGAGCTTACTAGAAAGAAGAGAGCCTCAAGAGGTGGAGAAACAGAGAACCATGGTGATGATCCTCAAATGAAGGAGAAACGAATCAGGAAATCAGACCCACCAAAAGTGTTTTCCAGAGTGGTTAGACCAACAAGACCAAGTTCCGTTACATCAAATCAAGTCCATGTGGCTCAAAAGAGGGTTATAAACAGAGACAAACAAGCTCCTGTTGGGAAAGAGAGAGACTCCAAGAAGATGTGGTCAAGATAAATAAAGTAGAGCTACTAAATAGCATAGAGAAATTCTAATTCTCTTGTAAATTTCTTATTACATGATTACTTCGATGGTAATGTAATGTAATCCTAAGCTTAGTCATACTCAAAGTCATTGTTTTCATTATCAGTGTTGTTCTTGGTTCATTCATGGCTTAAAAGGGTACGTGAACAGAGAGATGAGTTCTTCTGACTTCCATGAAACATTAGATACTGACATGCATTATCTCTAAGACTATAACAAAAAAAGAAGGATCAAGTTGTCTATAATAAATTAATTTCACATGTATTAGTTTCACATGTATTATTCAAGTCTTACATTTTGTCACAATTTGGGTTCACATGTGGATTCAGCGGAGACATGAACTCCGATTAATGGCTATAAGAAATTCGACTACGGAGTGTATTGAACTTTGAATTTTAAATGATTGTGAATAATTTCGATTTTATGAAGTTTTAGATGATTTTAGATGATTCAGTGAAGTTCTTATGATTTGTGACAAAATCTTCTAAAACTTCACCTAAAACCATGAGATTTTTAGATTTTTTTTGTTTTTAACTAGACTAAATAATTCTAGAATCCCATAAATTTTTTTAAAATCGTACCTTTAAATTTTTTCAATAATAGTGGATTTGAGTGTTTTTTTAATCATTAAGTCAATAAAATTAGATTTTAGATGATTTTTAGAAATTCATATTTAAATAACATATTATTTGTCACTTAAACCCAAATCATTTAAAATTAATGTGAAAATCCTTGAAAGTGTACTCTACACAAATGCGAGTCAAATCTTGGAGATCCCAAGCTTCCCAAAATTTTGTTCAACCACTAAACTATGCTAGGGTGGACATAACTCAAAGTCTTATGATCAAGTTTCTTTTAACAGAAAAAATGATCAAGTTGTCATTGATAATTTAAAATTGATCAAGTAGCAAACGAAGAAAATAGTTTCACATGTTATTGACGTCCTACATTTTAATTAAAGTTGTTGATCTTAAATCAATATATAGTATTTGGTGGTTACATGTCCCAATTAATAATTTTTATATTTGGAGTTATGATGTAGTAAACGTTTTAGAAGATTTTAAAAACAAGTTTGAATTATAAATTGAGTCTTATCGATCTCGTTGATAAAAAAAATAACTAAAATTAAATTTGAACAATTCATAGAAGACTTTATTCAAGAGTCAAATTACATTATGAAACTAAACTTGTTGTAAGGAAAATATATATAATCCACCCATCAATCCGTTTGACCTAATTTTATATATCAGGAAAATGAAGAAAAGTTGAACACTTAACATGAGTTCAATTATCTATATATATCCATAAATATTCATTTTGATCAATAATTTCAATTCAACCAAAAACATGTATAAAGTGGTGATTTGCATACTAACTTTGTGTTTTCTTCTGTTTTCTAACATTACTTTAGCTCGAGTACAATATAATCTCCAAATCCAAGTAAGTTTTTTTTTTCTTTCTTTTCAAACAATTAAATGTATGATTGATGCGATTTGAGTTTGGTTGCCATCTATTATATAATATAGAGTTTTCTGTAAAGAAACTTCTTGAAATTGTCATATTTTGAAACTTTAAATTTCATTTCTAGTGAAAATGCACTTGCACACCCAAATATTGAGTTTTATTGTCTATATTATGTAGGAATTTGATTAATGAACCGGCAAGTTGTGGCCCAGTGTGGGAAAAAAAAATTGTCATATTTTGAAACTTTAAATTTCATTTCTGAAAATATAATTCAACCATGAGAAATCATAAATAACATATCTTCATATATATATATATATATATATTGATTAAAAAAATTACGGTCATGTCCTTTTGAAAAATTTAAAATAAATCTCGACTTCTTGTAACGAAGGCTTAAATAAATATAATATTTCTTTTTTATTTTAGAAATTTGGTTATAGTGACTATGAGTTATATATATCATATATTTATGCTTCATATAACTTGCATTTTCCGGAGATGAAACATAAAATTACAAAATACTGCGACTTCAATAATTTCTTTTGTAGAAAACCCTACAGAATATGTCATCAAAAAACAGTAAATTAGAAAATGAAAATTTGTAACTTAATCAAACAAATTCTTTATTTTATCATTTTAAAAATAAATAATTTTTCATCATTTTAATTAAAACATAAAATTGAATAATCATCTTGCAATATTATCTTTCAGATAACCATCTAGTAACCTAAACCAAAAAATTAAGACCATTTCATTAATTTTTTACCACAATTTGATTTCATGGTCCATTCTTGTAAATGAAGAAGAAAAATCTGTATTAATATACACCATTTTTTTCCAGATTTTGCACTAGTTTTAATATACTTCTTCAAAATTAACTAATTTGTTGTTTTTTTTTCTAGGGAAAGAAATAGGAAACTGGGTTCAGAATAAAAAATATTCAGAGATATCAAAATTGGTGCAATGGGCAGTAAGACGGATCATGCTCCTTCATGTGGAAATAAATGTAAACCTCCACCAATGTAATTATGGACATGTACTTAAGCGTGAACTGTTAATATATATAATGTAATATCAAAGAATTTGTATTTGTAATAATTTGTTCCATCATCCTTATAATATTTTTGTAAAGAAAATAATAAAAATGAACATATTCTGTGGTACATGTTTTTATAATATTAAAAAATTTATATTTACCGAGTTACTCTCAGTCTGATGGTTAGGATGATCCAGTTAATGGCTTGGCACCATGGTTCGATTCCTACCCGCTGCATTATGGTAGCTTAAAAAAGATTATAGGGATGAGATTTAGGCTATTGAACGGGTCTTGTCGATCCAATTATTGATAAAAAAAAATTTATATTTGTAATAATTCGTTCCATCTTAAATTTATTATATGGTACATGTTTTTGTAAGAAAAAAATAAATTAACTAGTCTAGTTTCAGTACATAGTTCTAAGATATAATTTCTTCATTTTATTAATTTTATTCAAATGTAAGAGGAAGATCAACTGGTCATAAATCCTGGAGGACCAACCAATTTTAATTGAATTTTATAAATTTTATGGACAGTTGATTTTAACCATCTTTGTTTTAAACATTTCAAAAATAACTTTATATGAAATAAAAACTAACTTTATATGAAATAAAAACTGTTTCATTTTGAAAACATAGAAGCTTGCTTAAAAAACAAATACTTGTAAACGCAATCAAGGTAATTAGTACATGTACAAATATTGTTGTGTGAAACAATTAAATTTAAATCACGTGTGATTAATCTTCTAAAGATAGTGTGTGTTTATGTGGGGCTTTTCTGAGTGTGGTATATAAATTTTTCCAAAAGAAATTTGTCTGTTTCCTTGATAAATTCGTGACTGGATAGTCATAATTTCTCATTCCTAACGATTTAGATCAGATTATAAATTCTATCATGCCGAATTATATATCTAGAATTAAAATTCCAATGAAAAAAATTGTAAATGTGAAAATGTTTTTCTTATATTGGTAGTTATGCTTTTTTTATTCTTTTGGTATGACGCGAGGTTCTGGGTAGAATCCCAACTAGTCGAACTATTCGTATATCCCCTCAAGAATCAAAACAAGTCGGGTAAATCCCTCTCCTAAAATGAATCGAACCCGTGACCTATGAGTAACAACTAATTGGTCCAGTCAGCATTGGTCTTTATAAGTAAAAATAACATAAAACAAAATCAACTCTAGAGAAATTTTTTTTCAATAATAGTGGATTTGAGTGTTTTTTAAAATCATTAATTCAATAACACAAAATTTTAGATGATTTTTAGAAATTCATGTTTGAATAACATATTATTTGTCACTTAAATTCAAATCATTTATAACTAATGTAAAAATCCTTAAAAGTGTACTCATACACAAATGCGAGTCAAATTTCGGAGATCCTAAATTTTCCAAAATCTCGTTCAACCACTAAACTACGCTAGGGTGTACATAACTCAAAGTCTTATGATCAAGTTTCTTTTAACAGAAAAATGATCAAGTTGTCATTGATAATTTAAAATTGATCAAGTAGCAAACGAAGAAAATAGTTTCACATGTTATTGAAGTCCTACAATTTAATCAAAATTTGGGTTCACATGTAAGACAAAGTCTTATTACAAACAATTTCTTTTCCACTCAATAAGGTTAGTCTTCATATTTATGTAATTTGACTCTTGAATAAAGTTTTATTACAAACAAAATAGGATCTTAGTTAGATATTTTTGTTATTTATAATCAAGTAGGATTTATAATAATTTTTCATTTCTAACTTCAAACCGAGTTTTCCACTTGTATTGGCATTTTACACAATAACAAATTAAATTTGTTGATCTTAAATCAATATATAAAATAACTAATTTCAGTATCGTGGTTACATGTTTCAGCTAATAGCTCATGTATTTGGAGTTATGGTGTAATGAATATTTTAAAGGGTTTTAAAATAAGTTTGGATTATAAATTGAATTTTTTCGATCTAGTTGATAAAAAAAATAACTAAAATTAAATTGGAACAATTCAAAGAAGACTTTATTCAAGAGTCATATTACATATTATGAAATTAAAACTTGCTGTAAGAAAAAAAATATGTGGTCCACCCAACAATCCGTTTGACCTAATTTTACATATCAAGAAAATGAATGAAAAGTTGAACACTTAACATTAGTTCAATTATCTATATATATCCATAAATATTCTTTTTGAATCCATACTTTCAATTCAACCAAAAACATGTATAAAGTGGTGATTTGCATACTAACTTTGTGTTTTCTTCTGTTTTCGAACATTACTTTAGCTCGAGTACAATATGAATCTCGTACTCCAAGTAAGCTTTTTTTTTTGTCTTTTCAAACAATTAAATGTATGATTGATGCTATTTGAGTTTGTTTGCCATCCATTATATAATATCGAGTTTTCTGTAAAGAAACTTCTTGAAATTTTGAAATTTAAAATTTCATTTCTGAAAATGTAATTGACATTTAGTCTAGTGGCAAACGGTAAGTTTAGTAAAGATATGCACACTTGCACATCTAGGGATCGAATTCACCTCGTACATTATATAGGAATTTAGATAATGGGCCGATCAGTTGTGACCCAGTATTGAAAGAAATAAAAATTTCATTTCTGAAAATACAATTCAACCATGCGAAATCATAAATAGATATCTTCATACGTATTTTGATAACAAATTCTTTATTTTATCATTTTAAAAATAAATAATCTTTCATCACTTTAATTAAAACATAAAATTGAATAATCATCTTGAAATATTATCTTTCAGATAACCATCTAGTAACCAAAACCAAAAAATTAAGACCATTTCATTTATTTTTTACCACAATTTGAATTTCATGGTCCATTCTTGTAAATGAAGAAGAGAAATCTGTATTAAAATACACCATTTTTTTTCCAGATTTTGCACTGATTTTAATATACTTCTTCAAAATTAACTAATTTGTTGTTTTTTTTTCCTAGGGAAAGAAATAGGAAACTGGGTTCAGAATGAAAAAATATTAAGAGATATCAAAATTGGTGCAAGGCCGAGTAAGACACATCGTGGTTCTTCACGTTCACGTGGAAAACCTCCACCAAAGTAATTATGGACATGTACTTAAGCGTGAACTGTTAATATATATATAATGTAATATCAAAGAATTTGTATTTGTAATAATTTGTTCCATTATCCTTATTATCTTTTTGTAAAGAAAATAATAAAAATGAACATATTCTGTGGTACATGTTTTTATAATATCAAAAAAAATTGTAGTTGTAATAATTCGTTCCATCTTAAATTTATTATATGGTACATGTTTTTGTAAGAAAAAAATAAATTAACTAGTTTAGTTTAAATACATAGTTCTAAGATATAATTTCTTCATTTTTTTAATTTTATTCAAATGTAAGAGGAAGATCAACTGGTCCTAAATCCTGGAGTACCAACCAATGTGAATTGAATTTTATAAATTTTATGGACAGTTGATTTTAACCATCTTTGTTTTAAACATTTCAAAAATAATTTTATACGAAATAAAAACTGTTTCATTTTGAAAGCATGGAAGCTTGCTTACAAAACAAATACTTGTAAACGCAATCAAGGTAATTAATACATGTGTGTGAAACAATTAAATCTAAATCATGTGTGATTAATCTTCTAAACATAGTGTGTGTTTATGTGGGGCTTTTCTCAGTGTGGTATGTAAATATTCCAAATTTATTTTGTCTGTTTTGCTTTACAAATTCGCGACATGATCGTCATAATTTCTCATTTCTGACGATCTAGATCAGACTCTAAATTCTATCATGCCAAATTATATATCTAAAATTAAAACTCCAATAAAAAAAAGTCCAAATATGAAAATATTTTTCTTATATTGGTGGTTATGTTTTTTTTTCCTTTTGGTACGGTGCGAGGTTCTGGATGGAGCCCCAACTAGATCCAACTATTCGTATATCCCCTCAAGAATCAAAACAAGTTGGGTAAATCCCTCTCCTAAGGTGAATCGAACCCGTGACCTATGAGTATCAACTGTTTGGTCCAGTCGACATAAAACAAAACTACATATCGTATAAAATAGTATAAAAGATATTATTTTATTCACATTCTTTTGATATTACATTTACATAAATAACAAAACCAACTCTAGCGATAATTTTGTTCACTCTATTCAAATTCTTTTTCTCAAGTTCTAGAAGGACTTTCAAGTCGAATATAATCATACATAACACCTTGAAAAGGTGTTAAACTTCTAGTTTGACTTAAATATATTATATTATCACCAAAACTTAGTAAATTTCCAACAATATTAATACTATACAATCTATATAACCCATGAATTCCATGTCTTGCAATTGCATTATCTTTACCAATGTAACCAGTTGTGAAAATATGGTCGGATTTTGGATCGTTGATTCGAATTTGTAATTCAGAATCAGCAGCTGAAGCTAAAGCTATTCGAAGTGTGTAGACTCCGATTTTGTTCACTTTTCTTAGGTTGAATATAATTTGCCATGTTGTTCCTTCGTATGTATTGTTTCCAACGTTTCTATATATGATTAAACATAAAATATAAAGTTTATATTTAAACATTAAAATAATTGATAAAGATATATGAAGTTATGTAATGTTTTTTTTTCCTTACCTTGTGACATGTGCAAAGAACCAATCTCTTGTATAATCACTAACTCCAACTGTGTAGATAAGATCGTTTTGAGGGTATAAATCTGCGTAACGATCCCATAATCCATATTGTCTAAATCTGCCAGAGTTTTAATTTTAATTAGTGATTTGTATTATACCAAATTGTGTATTTGACAAGTCCAACCAAAAATCATTCCCTAAACCGAGTTAGAGTAGTTTTAAAATTAATTAAACCGGTAAAATGAGTTTTGTGCAAAAAACAAAATCCTTAAACTCGTATTTTTTTGCAATTTAAGTTTTATTTCTAAAAGATGCAAATCAAACTACTAAATCAAAAATACTCTACCACTATTAAAATTTTAAAATGATAATTAATAACAAAACAAAAGGAAGCTCTGCTATGATAAAAACTTATTAAAATTTTATTTAAAAACTATATTGCCTATTATTTTAATTTTGTGTTTAATTTGTATTTTTGAGAGATGAATAATATAATTACAAAAAATGACGAGTTGAGGGGTTTTTTTTTGGCCCAAAACTGCAGTAAATGAATAAAAAGCCGGTAAATTCGGCCAAGGCTACTAAATATAACTCTTTCCAGTTATTATTATTTATAATTATGGAAATTCAATTTTATATTACTAATTATTTCTATTTTTATATACTATTTTATATTTATTACTATTTCCTTTTATTTATATTGGGTTAAGTAACTTAAGTTTATAAAAATATATATATATATATATCAACCAAAAAGACCAAACCAAATTTAAGTTCATGTTAGATTATGGTACTAACCTGTCTTGAAGTGGGTTAACATAAAGCTTATTCATAAGTGTTGGGTAAGGATCCGGTATATAGAACTCTCCGGCGGTTCGATCGGGTACACCGATTTCCCACAATGTTGGACCATTTCTAGGTGGTTCATACACTATAGGCCCTACATTCCTGTGGCTACCTGCACACACCAAGATTCGATTGAACCAAAGAGCATGAGTTTCTAGTCATGGTCTATGTGGGTTTATAATGGACTAAACATAAAAAGATATTTGTAGCTCTGTATATGAATCGATCAAAACTCAAATCAGAACTAATAGTTTGATTTAAATAGTCACAAATTCGTAACAATATCTTCATATTGTGACGAAATATACGTTATTGTGACGAAATATTACGTAAAAATACAAATTTTTTCTTGTAGTGTAATAGATTGTGGATATAGAATGTGAGACAATATTGTTATCATTAAAAGAAACTTATAATGGATATAATTTGTATGTGTGAGTATATTTATATTACCTGGCAAGATGGTAATGTTTTGCTCAAATTTATAGTCGCCGATAAAACCAATGCCCCATCCGTAGAGACTATAATCACCTGGCCTCACATTCTCTATTATGAAATTTCCTTTTCTGTCTGCTTTGGTCCAAAATTGATATCCCTTTTTATCCAAAAAAAATTAAAATATACATAATTAATTTACTCCATAAAAAATTACCATGAAAAATGGTGTTTATATTTATACTTGAATTGAATAAAATTGTTATTGTTATTATTATACCTTGGATTCGGTTTGCCATGAACCGGCTTCACCAATTGGTGCCAAACCAACATAAGCAAATTTTCCATATACCTTTAACCTCGATACGTAACTACAAGATTATATGATCAAAAGAAAATTAAACTAATCAATGATTAAAATATACCTAAAATAATAGTTTTGACAAAAAGAAATTAAGATAAAGGTATTGTATTTTTACCGGTCTTTGATAAAGAATTGACCTTGAATTGTTCCTCTTTGATGAGAAAGTGGATAATCTGTTGAATTTACAAATTCATAAGGCCAACTTTGGACCTCTGCAGCCATCTGTGACAATTAGAATTTTTTTCATAAAATGTTGAAAACCTAAGTTTTTCAAAAGAAAATATATATATATATATATATATATATTTAAGAAACTAAATATATCATTAATTTATATATCTTTGAACCTGTCGTTTAGCATCTTTCCAGAGATGAAGAGTTGAGTCTTTGGGAGAGACAGAGTTGAGATAAAGTAAGACAGGACCAAATACTTTCTTCCATGGCTCTCCATTTCTATAATCCATTCTCATTTCTTTTCCTGCGTAATGTGTGCTTGTAAACATCTACAAACAAACAATTTTATTATTTTTTTAATTTAGTAAAAAGAATTTTCTAAGATTATACACAATATGAACACTGTTTTAGAGTTCCTGAATATTGTATATAGATGTGAAGTACCAAACCGAACCGAATTAGATGTGGTCCAGTGTTAAAAAAAAAGAATATTGGATATAGATGTGAAGTACCGAACCGAACTGAATTAGATGGTTCGGTTTGAAATTAGATAGCAAAAAAAAAAATTATTTTAGTTCTTAGTTTGGTTTGGAAATTATTCAAGAACTGAACAAATATCCGAAAATATTTGATTGGATTATATGAATATGCGACTTATGTTTCAAAATATAAGATTTTTTACTTATAAAAACACGTAGATTTAGAAAATTAAAAATTTATCAATTGAATTAATGGAATTTCATAACAATGTAAACGGATTCAGAATTTTTATGTGTGAATTAACTAACCATAATCTAGAAAACCTGATTGGAACCGAACGATTATTTAAATACCTACACCTAGCTAAAATTGTTCTAAGAAAATGTAAGGTGAATAAATGGACTCACGGAGAGGGTAATGGGACCGGCATGAGAGGTGAGGTCTTGCTTGATGGGACCACCAAGACGGAACTCATCGCTTGGAGTTATCATCCAAAACCCAACCGGTGGATCTGATGAAATCCAACCATGGACATTGTTTTCTTTGTCTTCCATTGAGTACATATACTTATCATCTACCTGTGACATCACAGCAAGTCATTTCCCATATGTTTTCAATTTTTTTTTTGTCAATCAACTTCTTCTATTATAATTAAAATTCAGAGTTACAATCCCAAATCGCAATCATGAAATACAACATAGTCGATAAGAAACTAAAATATATAATTGATAGAACTAGGCGGAGGAGACTATGCGCTCTGGAAATCTTGGATAGAGGTTGGATAAAGAGTTTCGAATCTGAGAGTCGAATACTAATCCTAGTTCTATCGCCACAAAGGACAGTTGAACTACCAAATAAGTTCATATTGTCATCGAGTTTTTGAAACACATCTCCATATCGGAAGTTCTAGACAATAATCTATCCCAATGGAAAGAAACAATACAATCTAACTTCTGTCTAGGGAAAGATAGACTAACAGATCTAAGAATCCTATAACCTTCAAGTACATTCAGTCTTAGATTTAAAAGAGTCCATTTGTCCTCATAAACAAATGCTTATTGGGCTTAAAAGACTTGGAATAATTGAAAGTTTAATTAAGTTTAAGGCATATATCCATGGTCCAATAAATAATGTATAATTTAAATGAATTATTTCAATTAATTTTTAACATTCTAATATATAATGTAACATTCTAGTTTTATTAGTGTTAAATTTAAATGAATGATAAAAATACTTATATGGATGTATTAGAATAAGTAAAGATATTTATACCTCTCCTTTGAACATAGGGTTCTTTGGATTTGTCAAAAGAACAGCTTCTTTATAAGCTAAAGGTTTAGAATTGTCTCGATCCGCCATAGATGGCATACTTCTTTGTCGATCATCCGATATCGCCATGAAATCGAATCTGAAATTAATAATTTGCATAACACAAAAATCACAAAAAAACTCTAATGGAATGATTTAAATTGACATTTTAAGAAAATATATAGTTTGTAAAATTTATGAATACTTTTTTGAATTGAGCCTGAAGACGATCCTTATTTGGTCCATGTCCACATCAGGCCAACCTTCTAACCTCTCCAATATACCATACATGTATATTCCGGAGATACCAGTTCGAATAATATATCTTTAACCAAAAATACATTTTATTATAATTATTTATTTACTTTAGAGATCATAATTCATAATTACATAATTATATCTCTTTAACAATATATTACTTACCTTTTATCAACGTTTAGAGGGACCAAAGAGCCACGTTTGGAAATAGTCCATGTTCTTGTAAATGAAATTTCAACTTGTTCTTCGTTTTGAGTTATGATTTCAAATTTAGTTCCTTCTAATCTAACAAATCCATACACACAAATGAAATTAAATAACATAAGAAACATCAATTTTATTGTTGTACTAGATAATGTGTGTACTATATATTGTTGTACATTAACGTAGCATAAATTTGGTAAAATTAGCCGCACGGAACGCAGCTAATGTGACACATTTCATTAATGACATTTTCGTTATTATATTTTTATTTACACATCTAAACAAAAACAAAATGGTATTTTACGATTTTATAAAAGTATTTGAGTAATTATGAATTAATATAAACTATTTGAGTTATTTCATAATTAATATAGAGTATTATAGCAAATCACCATATATATATATATATACTAGATAAGAATACTTTACAAGAATATAATGTGAATTTAAACAGAATTTCCTATTGAAAGATTTTCGTCACAAAATTAATCGAATTACTAATAGAAATATGATTTTTTCGTCAAATTGTCGAAAAGTTTGAAGATATTTCTGACAGATTACAAAATCCGTCGAACTTTAATCGGGTTTAGAACAGAAATATTTTGTTAAATTGTCAAAATTCATTGGAGATTTTGAAAATATTTCCGACAGATTTTCGATACAAAATTCGTTGGAAATGGATGATTTAGATTTTTTATGGAGTTTAATTACTGCGTAAACCTATTTTTCTGATGAAAAATTTAGAAAACTCACGTGTCAATTTCCAAATCTTTTCCCGGTTCACACCAAGCTACATCCCAATACCTATTTCCATAACAATATACACCCAAAGAAAAATGCAATTAGAAAACATTATGAAAAAATATATACATTTAAATACATGAATTTTTTTATTATTGTAATATGTTCAAAACAAATAGAGAATAAAAGAAATCTTACCCACGTTGACGATCCCCCATTTCGTTGTCCAACACATTATCAATGCCTTTGTATTTAATTCCAGTTATTAAGCCTTCTGGGCTCGAGAAAGTAACTTGAACAAGACCATTATCAACTACCACCTTAAGAACCAACACAAAATTTGTTATTATATTGAAAATTATAATATATATTTATCTAAAAATAATTTGAAATTAAATATTATTACACACCTTATCATGACTAACTCTCTTTAGCTGAATTGCTAAAGATGGTATGTTTTGTCCAGGCTTTGTGATGTTAAATTGGTTCCTGTAATGAGACAGTTATAGCACAAAAAAAAACAATTACAATTTTTACAAATATATATAGTATAGAGAAAATTATAGGAAATATCCCCTTTGAGTTTGAAAATTATAAAAATACGTTTTTAAAAAAAACTTTTTTGAGAAATACACTTTTTCACGAAAAAGTAGTATTCGAGACGAGGACCAAAAACACAATTTCGTCAATGGTGGATATTTATATGGTATACGGTAGACAAATATAATAAATTTTACATATTTGATGTCCACAGAGGACAAGTTCATCATACTTGTCCACCAGAGACAGTACAATGTCCACCGTAGACAATATCATGTCCATCGTAGATAATACAACATACGTAAATCGATACAATTCTGCGGTTAAGCGTTTAGGGCTTGATTGCACAAATCTGCGGTTAAGCATTTAATGGTTAACCAGAGTAGATCGATACAATTCAAACCACATCATAACCGACCCAATTTTAAATTTATGACCCGACAGGTGCGGGTCAGGTTCCAAGTTGGGTCCCTATAAAAATAATCGTGGCTGTTGGTTTTTTCGATGAAACGCGATTGGTTGATTCAGAGATATACCTTCAAATTTCGTCTCCCTCAGAAGCACCAATCAACGTTGCGAGTAACACATGGCAATCAGCGACTAAACTTTTACTGTCAAAGACGCCATTAGCTATTATAATCTCCAAGCCTTCGTTTTTCTGTACAATTTCCCCTTTAGTTGCCCTAGAGTTGATTCCTTTATCACAAAGAACAATTTTGCCTTTCACCAAATTCGGATCCAACGAACCTTCTAGACAAAGAGACGATGAGTAACCATCGCCGCCTAGTAAGCTACCACCGTAAACAATCGGGTACATTCGACCTGGATCGATTGTTCCAACTCCAACTGTTGTCATCCATGAAGCTACGTTCATCACAGTCAGAGCACGGGAACTCTGTTTCCGGCGGAAGTAGAGACGAATATCCCTCTGTCAATAGCTCCAAAAGCTCCAATGGTGATGTCATCAAGGTAATAAGGAACCACGACTCCTCCAACAGAAAGAGAGATGACATCGACTCTGTCGGCAACAGCAGAGTCAAAAGCTGCTAAGATATCAAATTTTCGAGGTGGTTTGTGAATGTCTGCAGCACCTGTATTAGGTCGGGTCATAAATTAAAAATTGAGTCGATTATGATCTGGTCTGAACTGTATCGATTTACTCTGGTTAACCATTAAACGCTTAACCGTGGATTTGTGCAATCAAATCTTAAATTATCACTTTTGTGTAATTAAAGAAAGATTAAAAGTTCGGATGGATTATGTTTTATATCAAACTTCCAAGATAGAAATAGACCGTGCTTTTTAAAAAAAAAAATATGTGAATAAAATGGGGCTCACTAACCAAAGAAAATGGATAAGAGGAGCCCAAAACAATTTTTTTAAGAAGATAAAAATATTTTAGGGCCCATAATATGTTTGTTTAACATAAGAACAGAAATTATATAAGAGCTTAAAATATAGAAATGCTCGGTAAATTTTTTATTTTTGCCCAAGGCCCAAAATTTATTTAAGCTATTATATATACTGTTTTATCTAAAATACACACAGAAAAAAAAATTCTTTACAAAATTATTTCTATCATACTGTGGAATATGAAAAGTTACAAACTATCAAATGCCTTTTATTTGACATAGAAATTATCTTCTAATGAATAATCTTTAAATTATTACGTATATAGTATGCATGCAAATCTAAGAGAAATAATTCTTGGTTAAGAGTCAATGATCTGAAAACGTTTAATTAAAATAAAATTTATAAAATAAACTTCAACTATAGAAGTTGTTATATGATACGAACTCCACTTGAATATGAACGGTCAACATTTAGTTGAAGAGTGTTTTTTTTTTTTTTTGTTAATTAGTTGAAGAGTGTTAATAACTTAAGGAATAATCCCAAAGGAGGGAACAAAAATATCCATTATAGTATAAAAAGGTATAAAGCACACATATGTAATATACTTTTATGAATATAAATAAATATTTTCGTTGAAAGAATAAAACATACCATATGTATATTATGTGCGAAAATTGAGAAGATTGGAAGTAGTTTTTATAAAAAAAGATATGTAGGTTTTGAGCCGAAAGCGAAAAGTAATTAATATATTAATTTTTTTTTGTAATGTTTTGTAATAAAACATGAAAAGAAACGAAGGTTGAAAGATTAATAAATTAATAAAAGCACTACGTTGAACAAATATTCTTTTGTTTTATTGTTTTGTCGTTTTACGTTAATTAGAACTTTATTAAAACACGTCTCGTGACGACCTCGGTTTCGAGATTCTCGTAATTTTACGTTATAAAGTCTGTTTCTCTTAATTCCCAAAAAAACAACAACAGAAAAAATGTTTTTTTCTGATTTTTTGTCACATGTTAGAGCATATTTATTTATTTTATATAGATATATATAATTTTTGTCTCAGAAAATCAATGATCGGGACATCTAGGTTTTTTTGGGTTAATTTCTACAATTGTTTATAGTTTTTTTCGATAAAAATAGTTTATAAGTTTTGTTACAACCAAAACAAAATGTATATATATATGAAAGTAAAGAAAGTGATTAAGGTTTTGTCATTACCAAAGAAACTTCATTTATGGTTTTGTAAAACATTTCAAACTTTTAAGCCAAAAAGAAAGAAATTAATTAATTCAAAAGTTATTAAAACATAGAAATAGAATCAAGTAAACCTTTGCTTTCTCTTTCGTGAGTGAATTTTGTTTAATATATTGGCTTAAAATAAGACTCTTCATTAACTTCAACTATTCATTTTCTTCGTCTAAATTCATTTTTGAGCTTTAGTAATTTCTTCATGAATTCAAAAGCAAAAAAAAAAATAATTAAAATCTTATGAAAAATCAATTATTATTATTTTTTGATAAAGAAAAATCAATTTTTGTAAATATATGGTAAAAAAGAACATATAATTTCTGAAAAATAAAATAAAACAGAGTTGGGTAAAGAGAAAAACATACTGAGAATTCTGAGAACAAACATTTTGAAGAAGAAGATGAAGAAGAAGAACTTGTAAAAAGACCCGACCCGACTTATTTGTCGGAGCTTCGACTTTCATCTTCACCACAATTCACTAAAATTCCGACATAGAAACCAAACATTAAGACAGAGATATACACAAGCATATATATATAGATAAGGTTTAAGAAAACCTAATTTTAAAGATTTAACTAAAAAAATAAGTAATTAAAATGTACCTTTAAAGATTTTTCTTCTGATTTGGGTTTCTTGGGAAGATCAAATTTGAAGAATGCAGAAGAAGGAAAAAAAAAACTTTTGTTTTCCTATGAAGAAGGTAATCTCTCTTTTTTCTCTGAATTTTCAGTGATTATTCTTTTTTGTTTTAAGTTTTCAGAGTAATCAGAGGATTTAGAATCTTAAATAGCTTTATATATAAAACTCAGAATCTGCATTGAGATGTGTTGAGGTGTAGATATATATGTATATGTATACGTATATTTTGGGTTAAAGATTGTATACGTAATTGATCTAGACCAACTTAATGTTGCAGGTGTGACTTTTTGTTGCCTAAGCTTTTCATCTTTTTATAATAATAATAAAAATTAAGAAGGAAAAGTTTATTACATTATATAATTTTCAAATCAAGTAATATTATTAGTATTCTAACTAATAAATTTAAGATTTAGATTATAAAATTTATGTATGGGTTTATCAAAATTGACGGTTTGCGATAAAGATTGAGTATTATCAATTCAATTTGACGGCAAAAAAGAAAATAGAAATACGAAACAAACTTTTAGTTAGATAATTTTTTTAATCAAAAATAGGATTAACAATGTCTAATCTATAAACTATATTACTCTGAACCTCAAATAATATTATATGCGACTATGTCATTTCCTAGACTTGAAATTCGGTAGTACGATATATAGAGGTATATATTTAATTATTTGTCTAATATTACAAAAATGATTAAGTTTAGGAGTTTTAATTTTATGTATAACTAGTCTAACAAATTAACTCATGTCGCTGACATAATCATAGTGTAATGATAAAGCCAAAAGAACTTAAGTCAGTGGTAGTATGACACATGAATTCGATTCCTTACCACATTATATGTGACATTTAAGAGATTTTACATGTCTCTTTTTAGCTTCAGATGTGTCTGACAGTGATACTACAGTACTTGAGTTCGAACCTCGGGTTATTAAAAAAATTTCACTCATTCCAAAGAAGTAACTAATAAATTTTGATTTAAGAATGAACTTAAAATTTTCGTACAGGTGGAAACACATTTCTACATGAAAATGAAATTTTTACAAATTAAATTCAGACAAGGAGAAAAGTTTTGTTCACTACAATCAAAATTTACCATTAAAAATGTATACATTGATATATGTTGATGTCAAAATTGTCAGCTTTAGCATTACCTCATTGTCCCATGCGCAAAAAGTTTCATACTTCATGTTGTTTTATAATGTATTGAATCATTTACATTTTATAATGGGCAAACTATTAAGTAATGTTAAATTGAGTGAATTATATTTCATAAATTTTGCTATGAATTTAATTTAATCTATAGAAGTTGTTATGATAGATTTTATGTTCCTTCAAAATACTACTTAAAATTAAGAAATTTAGTTTATGTATCTTTATATAGAAAAATCCTATAAAACATTTTAAAATTATTAAAAATCTAATGTATAAAATATTTTCAATAATAATGAATTTGATGGTATTTTTGAAAATCACTAGTTCAATAATGTTTTCTAACTTTGATAAGAACTTGTAAAAGTTTTTTTTCAACTTTAAAAGTTGTAATTGAATATTCTAGCTTAAATTATTGATAATGGTTGAACCTTTATGCCTCCTTTAATTTGTTGACAAGTTTCACATTATTTTTCCATAATAACTATATAAAAATTATTTTAAAGGTGATAAATTTTATTTTCATGCAGGAGAAATATATCACTTTCATGGATAAAAAAAGAATCTAAATATATAAAACTGGTTTTTATTGACATATGCAAATATCCAAAAAATGGCTGCCAAAATTAAGACAATATTAATATTATTTTTAATAGATGGGAATTCGTCAACTGGTCAGAGTACGGTCAACTTTACGTAATGGTTCCGTTTTTGGTATAATTCAAGTTTTTTTTCATTCCAAAAAATAAAATATTTGACCATTTATCGGCCTTTTTATTTAACAATAAAACTCATATTTCTATAAATCCTGAGATTAGTATGATATTTAGTCAGTAAATCAACAAAAAAATTCTTTTTGAATATATATGTTGATTCGTATAGATCATCATAATACTTTATATATTGGTGTTGATATATACATTATTTTACTTGATATATGTAGTTGGTATAATTGATATTATTTTTTGTATTTTTAATTATATAATTTGTGTTTAATGAATCCATAAAATAGTAGGAGTACAAAGACATTATCTGCCAAAAGGTTAACAAAAAAAGTTATTTAATTATTTATATAGTAATGGGTTAGTTTGTAAGTTATCAAATTGGCCAAAAAAAATATAAGATGATGATATAATACCGAAATAACGGTCTTAATTTGACTTCCACAATAAGATTATTTCCCCACCCCAAAAGAATATTAAGAATATATTATTTTGTCCTTCTCCTAAGTATCTGAAATATAAAATTTGCATATCTTTGGTAATTAGGTAATAATTAGCTTATCTAAAGTTACTACTTTTGAATAACAAATGTTGAATGTTTGAGTGCTTTAGAAAGGTTAGTGAGTCCAAAGTTGAATGTATCTGTCTATGCCAATATTTATTTCTTTCACAGATACAATATATGATAAAATATATATTAATCACATTAACTGGTTTGTTTTTTCATCAAATTGTTAAATTAAACTTCTCTAATTTTTGTTATCGGAATTCAATTTCAAAGAATTGTACAATCTCGCGTGATACTGTTTGAAGTTTTGAGATTTTAATTATAGAGTAGTTATTGTCTATTCCATTATTGGTAAAAAAAAATGTAATTACATCGAAAATAATTAAATGATTTTTTGGTGAGTTTTATCAGAACTTTACTAAACAATTTATATATTCAAAGGCAATAATAGAATTTAGTTGCATTTTTAAAAATATGGCCTTTGATTGTAGAAATTATTGACATTAAATTGTTTTATGATGATCGGAGGATTTCAGGCTGATATATCCCTACCAACTTTGAAGTCCATAGAAATCTGAGTTTTTTGGTTATGAATATTCAAAGATTTGTATGTAATGGAAAAACTCGAATTCTAACGGAGAAAGACAATTTGGATGAACCTTCAACAACTAGAATTTAGTAATGTTATACAAACATTAAACTTCAATTCTATTGAATTTAACATAATATTTTTTTGTTGAATTCTTAAATCTTATTGATTAAAAAGAAATTTAGATAACAAGTGGTGTCGGCAAAAGTGCAATTAGCCAAATTTGACATAGTTTTTTTTTATTACCATTTTAAACCAATATAGGATATCATCAGTATATACAGGGTAATAATTTTTGTTGTCAACACTAGACCACAACTGATCAATCCATTAGCCAAATTCCTACATAATGTATGCGGTGAGACTTGATCATACAGAGTAATAATTATATTAGCATTATTACATCATATGTAAATAAATTAAATGAAAATGGAACAAAAATTAAAAACATCTACTATTGACAAAAATGATGAAATATAGTATAAAGTATAAATCAAATTTTTTTTGAGAAAATTGATAAAAATAAAATTAAAAAGTAAAAGAAATAAACAAATTAAATCTCTAAAAGATGATGAAACCAAAACTTAAACTTGATATTCATCAGGTAATTTAAAGAGTTTTTCACCACACTTTGATTTCAAAGTTTTGTAATGTTACGTGATATTATTTAAAGTTTAAAAGTTAATTTTGGATAATAAATTATGATTTATCGATCTAATTGAGAAAAATTATTAAATATTCATAACAAAAATAAAATCATAAAGAGATTAAAGAGATCCACCATTGAAAAAAACAAATGATGGCCGACCCACTACACACAACACCCAACCTGAGTACATAAAATAATATCAACACAAATACAAATTTAGAGTTATGTGGCTGTAAGCAACATAGAGGTTTAGGTATTCTTAGAATCCAGCAAAATATAATTTAAGATAATTTTTCATATAATTTCGTGAAATAATTTATATTTAAATTTGTGATAATATTAACTACGAAATTTAATAGCAAATAGTGCAAATAGTGTCGGTTGAACTATTAAAGCTAAAATTATGTAGATTTTTTTTCAATAGGTACTATTTGAATTTTAGACCATTAACCTTCGATGTTTTATAGATTTTTAAAGAGATTTTGTTTTTAATGTCTAAAATTTTACTAAAACATCAATCAGAGTTTTAAGAATTTTTCTTTTCAGCAATTAGAATTATAATCAAACATTAAATTATATTATGTTGGGATTACGTAACTATTTAGAATCGAATTCTGATTAAAAAAGATGGGAGCATTCAACCACTTGTAGGAAGCCACATCCTTTTAGCTTTTCTAAAAATTTGAAAATTTATTTTGCTATAATTACCATTTGACTTTTAGATTTTTACAGATTAAAATTTTAATATTTAGTTCATTTTCTTAATTTAAAAGAAAAAAAGCCTAAAACAAAAATTTAATACCAAAATCTAAAAACTGAAAAGTAAAGCATGCATTATACTTTAGGATAATATAACAGTAACACATTAAAAAGATAAGAAAAAAAAAATCAAAACCGAAATATATATAGATATATACAATATGTGTATTAATATAATAATGACGGAAAAAATGCGCTACAGCTTCGTGGTTTCGTTGGTGCTTTACAAAATTTTCAAAGTAGGTTAGTTAGATTGTTGGAGAGACTATTTAATTTTCAATTTTCCACTTTGAGAAAAAGACCAAATGTACAATTTATTTTCTTGGTCAAATAGAAGAAATTTACATTTAATTTTCACATTGGAAAGGTCAAAAATCTTGAGTTCTTCTTCTCCGTAACCGTAGGTTTGATTTTTTTCAACGCATTGTAAGATTAAAGTTGTTGAAAATGTATATTTTAGCTCTCTACGTTTATATATTATTTTTCTATTTTTTAATGATATTACTATTAATATTAAATATCAAATAGAGTTGGTTTAGCTGTCAAAAAAAATTACAGAGTTGGTTTGATATTGTTGAGCTAATATCAACACTTACAAATCATAACTAAGTGAAAATTTAATACAGTAAAATCTGTAGAATTTTCGATATTTATAAGAGAAAAAAAAGGAAGAAGATTACTTACTTCACTTTAATTTGTTTGGTTTTTTCTATTTATGAAGTTGATGAAACTTAATTTAAAAAAGGATTTGTTTTCTGTTATAATAATTTCAAGAATTAAAGATGTAAGTTCTTATAAGATTCTTTATATAGAATAAAACTTCTAAAATAAATTGCAAAATTTGTATATTATCATCCGTATTTACACTAGAGATAATATGGAAATTAATTAAAATTTCAAAAACGTTTTTTTTGTGTATATATGAAAACGAATAAATAGACATTTTGAAGTTTTGTATCAATATATGAGATACATAATTTACTTATACAATATATGGAAATTTATTTAGTGAATTGGGTCCGTTGGGAGTGAGACGAATGATTTTCTTCCATTTCTTATTTTTAAATATTTATAACGAAACATTGTTTTATTTTCTCTCTATTACTGTTATTTAAAACAGTATATTTATATGTCAAGTTGTTCTTAGTTTGGTGGTTAGGATGATCCAGTTAATGACTTGGCATCAGGGTTCGATTCTTATCCGCTGCATTAAAATAATTTAAAAAAGATTATAGGAGTGGACTTTAAGCTATAGATCAGATTGTGTCAATCTAATTGTTGAAAAAAGAAACAGAAAATTAAAAAGAAACAGAAAATTAATGGAGTCGATTTTTTTTTTTAAGTATATAATTGATCGTTAAGAGCTATAGCACATCGAATTCGATTTGTTACATTATTCAAAAATTAAAAGTATGACAATAAATTATAGTTTTGAGATCAAACCTAATCATGTTTTTGGTGAACAAACGTATAAATCACGTCAATTTGTCTAGTGTTGTTTTAGTTAATTTATATTATATTAATTTATTTTATATACAATTAGCACATTTTTAAAAAAATCGGTGACTCTATATGAAGAATAAAACTAGATTGTGAAAATAAAATTTTTTAAATTAATTATAAAAGTGAGGAAGAAAAAAGACAAAGATGAGTCACGTGGCCATCATTAATGAGGATTCACAAGACTTGCTTATGTCTTACTTATAGATTCACAACTAAAATGATAACAAGTGTCCATCATTTTTCTTCCATATTTTCTTATAATGTTTTCTATCATTAAGCCAATTGTAAATAAATAAACTTAAAAATCACTACTTACAATTTTAAAAATTTGTCTATAACTTAAATATTCCAAAGAAATATGTGATAATGGGCCATTACAATTTTTTTCATAATGGGACTTTGGCAGCCCACTGAACCCAATAACTTAAATATAGTATTCAATGTAGCATGATGACGAAATAAAATGAATTATAACGTCTCATTCAATTAATGATTTATTAGCATGTGTATTACAAATGATTTTTAAGTAAATTTATAAATGTACATGTTTTATTTGAGTTAAGTTGACAAAAAAAAAATATACATGTTTTAAAGTAAAAGTTCATATATATATATATATATCGACATAAATTTGGTCAATTTATTTTGTAAACAAATTTAAAAATGTGGTAATGTCTAATCATAATATTATTTTTGTTTCACAATGGGCTTTTGGCTGACCAGTAAATCCAATAAACGAATTTTGCATTCTTGATTGTTGTTCATATAGATTTATTTTGTTTTGCCCCAAGATAATATCTGACCCATAGATCATCTTAACTATCTAAAATTAAATTCTAGTAGAAAAAATTATCGAGCTAAAAATTTAATTATATGATCAAAACTGTTTTTAGATTCTGTCTTACGTTAAATTTAGGGTTTATGAGCTAAGTATCAATTTCTTGAAATAAAAGATTAGGTAAATAAATTTGGGCTACCTAAAATAAAATAACATGTTTTGAAGAAGGAAAAAAACATGTATAATAAAAATTGAAAACCAATCAGCTGAGAACATGTGAATTAGAGGTAATGCTCTCTTTATAAATCCTCATATACCAAAATTTGAAACACTAATAGCTTGTAATTTAACTGTTTTTTATTATTATTCCTAATAGTTGTTGATTTCATAGTTATTTTTTGAATATTAGGACCAAAATAATTTCCATCTAGTGAAATTATTGGTGAAAGAAAACAAAATTAATATGATATGAGATGCTTAAACAATATTATTTTAGTGTTTTTAAAAGTAAGGCCAAAACTTTAGTTTGAATTACTATTTAATACATTAGTTTCATTAGATTAATTAAAATTGAAAAATCAAAACACATAAATAACAAAAATAAATATTTGTTTTATTTTTAGTACGTTTTTTTTCTTTACAATGATATTTGTCTGAACTTTAAAATAAAATTTATATGGTTTGGAAAATAATGATGTGCGTAACACCCGACCATCATTTTTAATGGGCTCCATATATTCTCCCGCCCCGTGGATCCACCTTTTCTCGAAGGTTGGTATGCTACTTGTGGAGTTTTTAAAAACATTTTTACTGACCCTACAAATTATCAATGATTTTTTCTCGTATTTAATTTGTCTTTAATCACACGGTTCCAATAAACACTTTCCGAAATGTCACATATCCTGAAATTGATATAGTTAAGCACGCTTAACTGTGGATTTCTTTGAGTATGTTTGACCGTAGTGCACTTTGATGACATAGATAACAAAATTAATTTTATTTAAACGTTTCTCATATGCCTTTATATTTCTTGAAATCGGGATGTTACCATGCATACGTGAAAAATATGAAGAAAATGATTTGATCATGTGATCAAAACTCAACCATAACCTAATTTGATGAGAGTTAGTGATGTTAATTATTTGCATTGATCACTTTCACAATATATGTAAAAGAATTGGCTTAATCAAACTACCCTAGCATAATCACATTAAAATTAATACAAATCTCAATAATAAATTTACATTTACAGTATTCTCATTAATATTATTATTATTCCGCACTATTTTACGCGATTCTCATGCTCAAGATGTTGATGAAGTAAAACAAAAAATTGAGATTGATGGTTGCAGACTTGCAGTGATGGAAACATGCATCAAATATAAATAAAATTTGGAAAATTGTTGTGAAGATGAATAAATATAAAAATTTACAATTAAAAATGCGAAATATTTTTGAGTTATGACATATCATTAAAGAAACGTAAAAGAGTTTGTAGCTTAAACACAATGAGAGAAGTGAAAATATCGGAAAGAAAACCTTACTGACCAGGTTATCAAAGGAGAGCTTTAATGGTGGATTTTTGATAGCATTGGAGAAAACCAATTATGGTTCAATGGCTAAGAGGAGCGAAAAGACGAAGAAAACCATTTTTGAAATCTTATGAATTATTTTTCTTGTATGCATTTTGTAAAGTCAACCATATATTTTCCATAAAGTGTTGAATGAATATTTAATATGAATATTATCTTTCGTTTTATACCAAATTCAATCACATGCATCTCTTCAACAATATGAAATATTTTATTTTAAATATTTTTAAGTTAATGACATGCATATAAAATTGAATACTGAAATTCTAATTATACATACTTATGACACGCATATCAAATGGAACATATTTATAAAATTATATGTCAAAATTCTTATTATACATAATTACAACATACAAAACATTATAATCATTAAGGATTATATATATAGTGTATTTTTAAAGAATAATAAAACATTTGACATGTATGACAATGTACATTAAGTTGAATCTGGAAAAATAAAACAATTTGTATACTTGAAAATTTAAGAAAAAATTCTTCTTCTTGTAATAATGTGAATCAACAAAGTTGGAATATATAAGATGAATCCCATTACATTCATTCTAATATCTCATCATTGTTATGTAAAATTCATGTGAAGAACATTAAATATAGTGTGATTCTGATTCTATAACTTTCTCATTTCTTAAAATGAGGTGTTTGATAATTTTTTATGGTAATTTTACATCCACTAGATAATATTTTTTTTAAAGAAACATAATATATTATATACATTTTATACAAAAATTTATCATTTTAATCAAACTATACAAGTGATTCACATATATCTATCATTAGATTTTGTTTTACATGTTTTGGTAGTTTAAACTGTTTGAAGAGTCATAAAAATGATAGAAACATCATCAATATCATTATCGTGAACAAAATAGTTGGACACGTGGAAAAATCTCAATTTATGTAATTTAGAGTTTTTGAAACAATATATCAAAAATCATATATTGTATACATGCATACAGGCTGATTATTATATCAAAACAATAAAAACAGCATTTAATTCAGACAAAATTTCATATGATCTCATTAATTATTATATAATTGATTAATTTAAAAGAATTTTCGTGAGTGAGTTGATTAGAATTACAATGCAAATCGAGACGGTAAGTCTACTAAGACATACACACTTATATAATCAAGGATCGAGTCTCACCGTCTATATTACATGAAATTTTGGTTAATGGGCTGGACAGCTGTGGTGCGGTGCAGTGTTGACAAAAATAAATTAGAAGTACAATCAATCGACAAGATGTAGAAAAGGTCAATGGTATTGTTAGCTATTTTATTGGTCGATAGCTCCGGATCTCAATTTAAACAGTGTATTAGGTTGGCCAAATAAAACAACAAATTTCAAAGTTTTCTCAAACATACAAAAACAATAAATTCACCAACTATTTTTATATATTCACGAATATTCTTTTGATCATTGCTAATTCAATTTGACATTTAAAATAAATTTAATAATTTAGCCAAAATACTTTAATGAAATCACAATAATATATATATATATATATGGGGACCCTATATATATCAATGATATTTTCACAATATCCTCACTAACATGATGAACTATTAATGAATTTAAATAATGAAATTTAAAGCAACCAAGTTGAAAAAGGATCGTTAACTAAATAAGTGAAAAATCAAAATTATAGTTTCGGGGTTTTCAGCAGAAAACAAAAGCTTCTAAATTAATATATTTTGTATCTTTATTTTATGTTTTCAACAAATTCAACTTAATCATGCAAACTAAAGAATAATACGTAATATAACTTACGAGATTTATGCACACTATCTAAGAGTAAAAAGTGTAAAAAGTATAGTAATTAACCTTCATTACTAGATATTTAAACTTATGATAAATAATAATTCAAATCAAAAGTCTTCAAAAACTCTTTGAAAACTCTTTGAAAATATGTACAAAAATTATATCACCTATTAATTTTGGTTTTACAGAACTGTCTTAAATCTTTTGGTCAAGGTGATTAAAATTCACATATGTAATTTTCTTTTACCGAAATTCAATTAAAAAAGCGTGTATAATCATAGATGATATTTTTTGAGTTTTGGATTCATTAAGTTTTTTTTTCAATAATTTGATTTATAAAACTCAATCTATAATCAAAACCTATACTCTAAAATTCTTTTTTCTTCTTCCACTTCTATCCAGAAAAAAGAGAAATTAAACCTCAATACTTGAAAATTTGTTAAGTGAGTATAGGTTAGGGATCAAGATTACTTTATTCAATTAATCTTGCGAAATTCTATTTGCAAAAAATTATTTTCTTTCCAAAATAGAGCAATGACGGCTGATGATTGACATCTGGAAAGTCCAACTTATTTTGTTTTTATTTTAAATTTTATTTTACGAAATTACGCCAAAAACAAAAAGACATACAGGGACAAATAATCTGATGTGTGCTGGAGACTCGAGATTTGATTGGACGAAGACAAACCCACGTGGCCTCCATGTTAATCTTTTTGGTCTGACTTAATTCTTTTAAAAGCTTTTTAGTTTAAACAGCATTAATCCAGTGACACTCACTCAAATATTTATTTGAAGCATATAATAATAATAGTTTAGTTTTCTACCTGTTGTATTATGATAGTTTCAAAAAGGATTATAAAGATAGACTTTAGGTTATGGATCGAACCTTGTCAATCTAATTGTTGACAAAAGAAAAATAATAGTTTAGTTTCTGTAAATACTAGGCCATGTATAAAAGAAGTGAAAACATTTTTTAGATGAAATTACGATTGTGACGTCAGGACTAAGATGTAATTAATATATTATTACATAGATGAATTATGAAACTTCACATCTTTTGGAATTCTAATTTTAAGTGTTTTTAGGTTATATTCAAAATATGTATATATAAGCTAAAATCTAATAAATGTAGTTTAGAGATTAATATTTTAGTTATATAAAAAAAGTGATTACTATTTTTGTTGGATTGTTGAATAGTTAAGCTGTGTTAGGGTATTTATTCGAACCCTAAACATCCAAATCTATTTTCTTTTATCATTCTTTTGTTTTTAATTTTGAGTTAGACTTTTTATATTTACAAATAAACCTAATGAATTTTAATTACAAATTATTCAAAAACGACGAATGCAAACAACAAAACAAATGGATGATGTACTGATAAATATCTTTGGTCAAGTGGTCAAATATTTATCTCTGCAATTTTCTCTATTTGAATACGATACCAAAGAATTTTAAAAAGTTTTGATGGTGAATCAGATTTTGTCAATGTAATTATTGGTATTGTAGTTAACAGAAATTTATTTCCATTGTTTTAGACTAGCAAACACTAGAATTTTTCAAGGTTTTAGTTAGCTAAGGTGTTTACTTTGGAAACTTATTGTAAGAGTGCTTATTTTTGTCTAACCTTATTGACAAAATCCTATTCGTAGCCAAAACTCATATCTTAAAATCTTATTTTTCTGTCTCTTTGCATTGGAGAAAAGAATTGAACCATAGTACCCTCAAAATTTGTAAAGTGACCACCACCATTGTAAGAGGGCTTAATATTCGAAGTTTAAAATAGTAGAGCATTCAATTTTGGAATTCTTTTGAGATATTTTATTTAATAATTCTATTTAAATAATTACACTAAGTGGAAAACAATATTTTGTGAAGTAGTTATATATCCATATCTGCCTTATTTTTTTACTGGAGTTTGACTCCAAAAATTTGCGTACTCCCATACACATTGTCTGGACTTTGGAGTTTGAAAGGAAGATAATGGTAAGCTAACATCTAGTCGACCGCTTTAATTAATACACACATATACTTTTAATTACAATTAAAGAAACTTGTAAAAATGAAAAACATCTATACAAAGTAGAGTAAAGAAATGGATCAGGTGTACGAAATCTATGCATCTTCAAATTGTCATTAGTGTATATTTCACCTAACTACATAAATAATCACAATTTGATATTTGTTTCAATTCGATCATCGATAAAAGGAATTATAAATTAACTCGAGTTTTAGTTTGGTTTACTCGAGAAATATGCAAAGAAACAAATTTGTCAAAATGTCTGAATAGCCACGAATTTTTTTGTAATAATCGTATTATATGAAAGACATCAGGTACGATACTATTTTCTCTCAAAATACTCAAAACAAATCTTGTGGAAATTGTACATTAAAACATTGTAAAAGTAAGTATTCTCATAATTAATTATTGATTTAGTACTTGTATTATCTTAAAGCTTTTTACCTTTCTTTATTCCTTACGTTTTTTTTTGTTATTAATTATATGTTGCCTTTTGAATAAATAATGAAGGGTATCAAATAAACTTTTCATTTCACTTTTGATTCACTAATTTTTTTTTTAAATATTATTTCTGTATATGCTAATCAATATCCTTATAATCGATTAAAGGTAATGTACTAAGCTACCTAAATTTGCTAAACTTGTAAGTCCTTTATAAGAATTCAGAGTTTTTTTTTAATCATTCCAGCGATACCTAACTAATTCCACGGATATGAAAATTCGTTGTACACTAACTATCTAGATTTAGAGCACTAGGATCTTTGACATCATATAATTAAGTGGAGATTCTGCATCATCCAAAACAAATCTAGAGGTGGTTAACCCATAAAATAATTCTTCAAATTTCGAGCAGGATTATACCCAAACCTTTGCAAATTTACACCATGATATCTAAATTAGGAAAATAATTTTTACGTATTTCCTCTTCCAAAAAAATAGCAACATTGGATTTTCCATGGAGTATAAAGGTACTACTAAACCATGAGCCGATGAGCAATTAAGCTTTCTTCTATCTCATGTGCTCTCTATATGAGGTAAATTTATGTTTAGGTTATAAACTTAGTACATTACTAAATAGCCCTCGACTTTTATAAACCAATACAACACTAAAATAGACTATACATATAAGTATTTGTTTATTCCTCTAGTAGATTGTTGACTCGTACTCTGATTTTTTTTCCTTTTACCCTCTCTTTCTCGATCTCACCTTATTTCTTCTTCTTCACCTCGTTTGGTCTTCTGAAGATCTAGAAAAAACCCTAGAACGAGCAATCTTCAAGATCACCAAGATCAAGAGATAGACCAAAAACTAGGGTTATAAAATTGATGGGGAGAGGAAAGATTCTGATCCAGAGGATCGATGATTCGACGAGTAGGCAAGTAACTTTCTCAAAAAGAAGAAAGGGTTGCATCAAGAAAGCTAAAGAACTAGCTATTCTCTGCGACGCTGAAGTCGGTCTCATCATTTTCTCCAATACTGACAAGCTCTATGACTTTGCTAGCTCCAGGTTTCTCTCTTCTTCATTCAATCCCTAGCTAGATCTTCTTAAACATCTACATACATATACATATATATATATATATATATAGATTTGCATTTCTATATTAATTCATTAGAGTATATAAATACATATACCTTATATAGATACAAGATGGTGTAAGTATTGCTCCTAAAACTTCAATTTTTGAAAAGTAAATTCACTTTCAAGAGAAGATGATTTGTTTTAAAGATGAACAAAACTGATTTGAAGGAAGCTCATGGCTCATGTGTTTGTGGACAATTGTGTCAGTGATTGTAAATTGTGTATTTGGAATGAGAGTGTGTCTTTTTCCAAATTTAGAAACATATTTGAGATAATAATCAAAAGCTAAAACAAGTACAGCGTTGGAAAATTAAAAGTGCCAAAAGAGAGTTGCACAACTTGATATCACCATAAATATGTGGGAAAATAATTATATAGGTATATATATGACTTTATGACAAAAAAAAGGTATGTATATGACTATAAATTTTGATATTTTGTGTATATATATATGACAGAACCATCAGGTGACTCTGTATTTATAACTATATATAATTGTATTTTCATAAATATAAAGTAGATAAAAGTTTTACAAACATAAGCAAAATTTTCTCATATGTAAAAGAATCTTATAGTTATAAGTTTATATATATATACATATCATCTTGTTTATCTTAAGCCATGGAAATCTTGAACATATTTAAAACAATTTTGAAGATTGTGAAAATTTCTGAAGGAAGTGTTTGAGACAGAACTATAAATTTGATATAAGAAACAAAACTATATATGAACTCGGCTTTAAGTTAAAAATCTTGATGCTGAACAGTGTGGAATCTGCTATTGAACGGTTTAATAAGACTAAGATGGAGCAACAACTACTCATTAACCCAGCATCAGAAGTTAAGGTACTTATAACAGAAATCAAATTTAAGATCTTAATACACTATGTATTATACACACTTACTTTTGAGAGTTGTTGAGTTTGACTGTGAATTGCTTGCTGTAGTTTTGGCAGAGAGAGTCTGACATTCTAAGGAGAGAATTGCATTCATTGCAAGAAAATCATCGGTATGAAGTTGTGTAATTTTTGAGAAATTATGAGTTTTCAACGCAAAACCAATTTTTTAGTAAAAAAAATTAGATGTCTATCTTATCTAGTTCTTACTTAAATCTTTCTTTCTTTTTTTCTTTGTCAAACAAAATTTCCTCTTTTTATGGTTAAATTTTGTTCATCTAAAGTTGTAAGCATTTGGCATGTCATGAGATTGATTCCGTCTGAAATGACATATTCCAATGGATTTCCGATGAATATCTTTTATCGGCTCTAGGTAGTCGGGAATACTAAACCGTTGGAAATCTGTCTTAAGCTTCTTGTAGTAATTTTTCTTGTGTGATATATTTTTAATTACATTTGCAAAAAAAGTTAACTCATATGTTGCCACTACAAGAAAATAACTCATTTATGGCTACACAATCAGTCTCACTTTCGCTAAATGAGATTGAAGTGCGACTGATTGAAGTAGTTGGCAAACGTTAGTCGCATTTTTGATCAGTCGCACTTTAATCTCAGAAATGCGACTGATTTGAGACTCAGTAATTCAGTCTCACAGTGCAACTAAATTTGCAACTGAATCCTTAGTCGCAATTTGAAACTGAATTTTTACTGATTTGAGACTCAGTAATTCAGTCTCACAGTGGAGACTCAGTTATGTTTGTCTGTCTTTGTGCAAACATGAAACTGAAAATATATATACACAATAATGTTTTGTAATGAAGCAGCCAATTAACAGGAGAGAAATTAGAAGGTTTGAGCATTAAGGAGCTACACAATCTAGAGAGCCAAATTGAAATGAGTTTACGTGGAATTCGTATGAGAAAGGTTTATATCTCTCTATCTATAATAACTAATTAAACTCGTTTGTCTTAAAGCATGATAATGTTTAAAGATTGATCACATTCATGTAATTAATTCAAACTTTTGTTATCCTAAATCTTGCAGGATCAAATTTTGACCAATGAAATGAAAGAACTAACCAAAAAGGTCACAATATAGTTATACATATACTATACATTATGTATTAATACAATGTAAACACATCATCTAAGTTCTCATTTTAGATATTTCAATATTCTAAGATTTGGTTCATGATCTTTTGCAGAGGAATCTTCTTCATCATGAAAACCTTGAATTGTCGAAAAAAGTACAAATGATTCATCTAGAAAACGTCGAACTACGTCAAAAGGTATACATTGTAATTACAAACTTAATTACTCTAAGTTGAAATCTTTTATGAAAAGTTTGGTGAACCTCTTAAGCGTAAAGGAGAAGAACAAGGTTAGAGAAGACTGTGCTCTTAGGGTTAATCTCTTTTTATAGTTACTAATATATCATAAGGGGTTCATAATATGAGAAATTTTTTATAAGTATTTTCTTTCAACAGGTAACTTCTTTATAAGGATTTCGAATTCACACGACCTAGAATGGATGAATTTTGTCTGTCGAAAACCTTGTTTCTGATGCATTTTCCAGTCGGAAATCGATTGTTGTTTTGTAGTCTATTCACTCATATGAATAGGGTTTAGTACATAAAAATCTTGAGTCAACTAGAACAACTGTTACATTGATCTTTTTTTCAAAGTTTCTACTTGAAACTAAGACACGAAAGAACTTCTTTTTCCTTTTTCTTTAAAAATAGATAGATTAAATACAGAGACTTGCAATAATTTAGTATTCTTGTAATGGTCTCTTAGGCTTATGCAACCTCAAGCAAAAATGGATTGGGACAACAGGAAGTACTAGATGTAGCCGATGAATCGCAAGCAGAGGTTAGGCTGCAGCTAAGCCAACCTGAGACGTCTCATTATGTAACTCCAACAAAGAGCTAAAATCATAAAACCTATATCACTTTGTACGTTTATAGTTGATTCTCAAAACCCTTCAAATAATGTTATATATAAATAGAGACAGTTCGATTTGTTTTCGTGCAGGAGAAAAGTGCGAGTGCAAACCAAAGTTTGATTTGATGTCGGACTAGTTGAGATGCTGGTTAAAAGGTAGATAAGTGAAGTCTAGCATTGTGTTCTCTATCCATAGTTCATATATATATATGAAACAATTAGAAATATCAACTTGCAGATTATATGGAGTTTTGAATTCGAAGATCTCTACAAAGATTACAAACCCGAATCGAGATTCAATAATAGAAATATTAAAATTATCAATAGAGATTACGAACCAGATCTAGATTCAATTATTTGAAATATTAAAGATAAGCCAGTAATTCAATATCTTGTCATTTGTTTTTTCAACAATTGAATGGACATGTCTGATCTGTAACTCAACCCTCAAACTTCTGATAATGTCACGTGAAGCAACATGATTGTCTAAAATCGAATTTCCGTAGAAAAAATAGTAGAAATGGACAATTAAAAGGATAGATAATATCTATGTGTGTATATTGTAAATTTTTAATTTAGGACATTCAAGTATATTAATTGATCAAGTTACGCATAAACTATAAGATTGTAAAGGAGGCTTAAGGGTTGTATGTCAGATTTGAAGAAAAAATATGTAACAAATATATGTAATATTTAATCAAAGAAACATAACATTGTGCATTCCCAAAAAATCATGATTCATTGGTATAGTTTATACATATCGATAATTGGTCGTGGATATAAAAGGATGTTTTTAGTTTTATTAAAAAAACATAATAAAATAAATTGCTAGGAAAAACTCAATTAATCAATGCAATTTTTTATTCATACATAAAAGTTAATGTAGTATCAATGATTTTATAATGTTATAAAAATTGCACAAACATGATCAAACTATTAATGAATTCAGATAATGAACTCTTGGCAACAACATATAGTACAATTGCAAACAGAGTTCAAGTTCCAAGGACTCAAAGTTCAAGTTTTAATTAAGTATATTGATAAAACCTCAAAAAGTTTGTATAACTTGAATTTATATTTCTGTGCTAGATTGATTTAATTAGTTACCATCCAAATTAAGGGCACATTTCTTACTACTAGATTTGCAAAAATACTAATCATTTATGTATGTGTCTTTTTATAAGCAAAAGAAATGTTGTAGCAATTAAGTTGAAAAAAGGAGTTAAATCAACTAACTAGAACATCAAATGATATTTCTTTTTGCAGTTTTTTTTTGCAAAAATATATATATATATATATATATATATATATATATGTATCTTACAAAAGATCATAATTCTCTTATAATTTATAATATATTTTCAGTAGATACAAGTCAATTCCGTGATGTGAAAAAATAGTATGAAATATATATCATATTGTATCACCACCATCAATTCTTATAAATTTATGAGAATTAATATATTTTGTTAATAATTAAATCGAGTATACTTGATCCATAGTCCAAATTTTCTCCTCTCTTCTGAACCCCTAATATTATCATGTGGAATAAATGAGATTTTCTATTGTCAAACTTCAATGATGAAGATAAAATATGCGATATTTAATATATATATCAACCATGAGACTAAATATAGTTTTCAAATTTTAAAAATCTCGTATATATGCGACTGCATCGATCTAGGTGGTAATTTTTTCCAAATTATGTGGAGAAATACTGCGTGGGAGCTATATATGAATACCAAGGAGTTTTTTTATCTTTACATTTTGAGATACCACTTATGTATAAATCCGGTTCTTTTCCTTGATATTCAAAAAAATTTTTTAATCGATATAAGTTTGTGGATAAAAATTGATATATATATATATATATATTAATAAATTAGAATTAAAATTTTAGCAGAAAAAATGTAGATTTAACAAAATATTACAGCGACGGCTGATGGTTGACATCTGGAAAGTAGATTTCGTTTTTTTTTTCTTTTCTCTTTAACATCATTTTAGGAATCTACACCTGAAAAAAACATAGTGAGGAAAATAATCTGATTGTGTTGGAGACTCGAGATTTGATTGGTCGGAAACACACCCACGTGGTCACCAGGTTGTTCTTTTACGTCCCACTTTAACTCTTTGAACTGCAGTTAATGTTGTGACACTCACTTAACTAGTGATGAAACACAAGTTTCAAAACTTTAAAGCATATAAATACTAATTTAGTTTATGTAAGTACTAAACTTTAACACATGTATGATATAACAAGTGATCATTTTTTTTACGTAGAACCATAACAGAAACATGAGAACTTTCATAAAATATATTATTATAAAGATGAATATGGAAAAAAAAATCTAAGACTAATCATATAGGAAAAAATATATACATGTATATATATATATAGCAAAAACTTTAATATAGGGTAAATTTAATATATGTAGTTTACAGATAGAATTATTTCTATATGCCATTGCCAATGCTCAAACTTTGAGTAAATATGCATAAAACTTTACATCTATGAGGAACTCTATATATCTCTGTATCAGAATATAAAACTTTCTCATTTCGGCATTTATGATAATTCCAATATGATATTTAAGGTTTATGAATAATTCAACTCAATTAGTTTGAAGTTAAAAATTTATGATTTACATTATGGTACAAGAACTCAAGATTGGTCACTAGATATGTGAGATGGTTTGTTGTGAAGTTACTAGTTTATGAGATGATGGGTTTGAGATGTTTTCTATCTATATTTCGAGAAAGATTATTAAAATATAAATGATTTGTTTTCTATATGTGCTTCTGAATATGTGTACACTAACAAAAAAATGGTCTCGCTCGTACACACATCTTGCTGTCTCTCTGGAAATTTCAGTTGTATGTTATATACACTGACATGAACAAAGTGCTATAACATGCACAAGATAAGGGTATGACTGGTGAAAGATTAGCCTTGAAGCCAACCATTTATATGTTGTAGACTTGTGACACTGGCTATGTAATGATCTCTCAAGTAAGTCTTGTCTTCTGTCTGCTCGTTACACAACTCATTGTGAGCATTGCACATGTACATAATTAAATGATGAAATTGAGTTGTTTTTAATTTGGTAAATGTGTTCACATGTTTTGATATTGGCTTGGGTCACTCACATTGTTGTGAATTTCTGATTCATTTGATCCTCTGTGTGGGCTACACGAGTGTGTGTTATTTATTTTTGTTTGTTTGGCTTGTCTTATCACAAACATTTTGCAGAAAAGACTCATTGCCTTAAGCCAAATTCACTATGGCATCCCAAAGGTTTTGGAGAGAAAATAATACCCAGGGGTTCTCTCCCTCGTCGGTTAGAGTTGATTCCTCTATCCTTGTATGATTTTTAACTCAGTTGTGATATCAAATAGGGGGAGAAGATTCCGAGACAAAGTCTGATGCCTAATCATGGGGGAGCTTAAAAGCTTAGATTAGTTTTATTGCGGAGTTATATGACTGCATTTAGATGTATTTTGCAGTGTTTGGTTTTTGAACAATGAAGGCATGAAGGCATTCTGTTTTGTGACGCATTATGTTCTATCAACCTGTACCTTATACAATATTTGCATGTGTTTTTGAACAGGTACAGTGAGGTGTTTGACTATCAAACTAAGCTAAAAAGAGGGAGATTGAAGATGCGTGGATTCTAAGTCAAGAACTAAAAAGGAAACAAGAATAAGTCAAAGTTGAGCTGGATGAAGTTTTGCTGACCAAGGAGGAGATCAAGACAGGGGGCTGTTAACATAATGAACATATCATTGTGAAGAAAGAAATGGAAACTTGTTTTAACTTGAGAATTTCTATTTCCCAGAGATTTGGAAATTCTAAGTTAAGGTGGACGATGACAAGGAGCTGTGAACAAAAAGAATAGATCGCTGTCGAGCAGAAATGGAAACTTGTCTTAACTTGAGAGTTTCCATTTCCGAGAAATTTGAGAGATTCTAGGTTAAGATGTACGATCTATAAAAAGGTTTTAGGGTGTGTAGAGACCGTCCAACACTTTGCTTTTGGGAGACAGATTTATGTTAAGGTTTAGAGAGAATAACACTCTGGTAAGTCTTGTTAGGTTGAAGTGTTTTCGTTTTGTGTTGGTGAGAATTGTAGCCAGCTGGTGTAAGACATTTTTGAAAAAAAATTACATTAACAAAACGAAGTTTATACGTTGAATCAGTATTTTCCGATTGTATTGTGTGTTTTGGTCTCTATACATTTTCAATATCTACATACCTATATAATATAAATTTGGTACATTACTAAATAGCCTTTAAATTTTATCAATCAATACAACACTCAAATATGCTATACGTGTAATTCTTTCTTTATTCCTCGAATAGAGTGTTGACTCTTATTTCTTTCTTCTTATCTTTTTTCTCTCTCTCTCTTCTGATTTCTTCTTCTTCATCTCCTTTGGTCTTCTGAAGATCTAGAAAAACCCTAGAACGAGGAAGATCACCAAGATCTACAAGAAGTTCAAATTTAGGGTCAAAATTGATGGGGAGAGGAAAGATTCTGATCGAGAGGATCGATGATTCGACGAGTAGGCAGGTAACTTTCTCCAAAAGAAGAAAGGGTCTCATCAAGAAAGCTAAAGAGCTTGGTATTCTCTGCGATGCCGAGGTCGGTCTCATCATTTTCTCCAATACCGACAAGCTCTATGACTTTGCCAGCTCCAGGTTTCTCTCTTCCTCATTCAATCCCTAGATCTTCTTGAACATTTATAGACATATATAGATTATATATATATTTCTATTTGTATTTGTATATTGATATATGGAAGTATATATAGTACGTACTTATATAGTAGTTGTACGGGTCTTCTTAGAATTGATTGGCTTAATTCAATCTTGTGTATAAGGTTCTATATGTCGATCTATGTGTGTGTATGTGTGTACATACAAAATGGAGTATGTATAGATCCTAAAACTTAATCTTGGGAAATGAAAACTTATACTTTGATAGATAGCTAAAATTCTAACTAAAAAAGAAGACGAACAAAGTAATTTGAAGGAGGTTCATGGATGATTTTGTCAGTTATAAATTTTGTATTTGGAGAGAGATTGTATCTTCTTAACAAAGTTGGAAACATTTTTGAGAATAGGAGGAGATAGTAATTAGAAACTAAGACAAGTACAAAGTTGGAAAACTAGAAAGAGTGACAAAAGAGTGTGCACAACATTGATCACCATAAATATGTCCAAAGATGTTATGTGAGTACAGCAAGTATATGTATTTATAATCATATATAATTGTATTATTATTATTTTAGTTTATTGTAAACACTTTGAAACAATATCAAAAACAAAATTTTTTTTATAGGTTTTGGATATTTTCAAAGTTAAATCATTCATATATATATATATGAAGACAAAAACATTTCTCATATTAAAAGAATTTTGTAGTTAATTAAATAAACTTTATCGTCATAAAAACACAAATATGAATGATATATGCTTCATGACCTATATCATCTTCTTGTTGTTATGTCATAGAGTACTTAAACATTTTGAAAATAATTATAAATATTGTGAAAAAAAATTCAAGGAAGTGAAGGATTTGTCTTTTCTATATATATATAGAACAATTGATTTGCTACAAGGATACAAAACTATGAACTAGTTAAAATTTAAGTTTAGAATTCTTGACATAAACAGTGTGAAATCTGCTATTGAACGATTCAATAAGACCAAGATGGAGCAACAAGAACTACTGAACCCTGCATCAGAAGTTAAGGTACTTATAACACAAATTTCACAACATATATATAAGAGGAAAAGGAAATTTACCCTACTTTGAGATCTTAATGCGTTTTGTATTCACTTGAGTTTGAGAGTTGATGAATTTGATTGTGAATTGCTTGTTGTAGTTTTGGCAGAGAGAGGCTGACAGTCTAAGGAGAGAATTGATTTCATTGCAAGAAATTCATCGGTATACATATTCACAAAATTTGTATGTCTTTTGTGTAAACATGCAACTGAAAAAGATATTAAACAGTAATGTTTTGTAATGAAGCAGGCAACTAACAGGAGAGCAATTAGAAGGTTTGAGCATTAAGGAACTGCACAATCTGGAGAGCCAACTTGAAATGAGTTTACGTGGAATTCGCATTAAAAAGGTATTATGATATTTAAAGATTGATCATATATGTATGATCCGGTCCTAGTACAAGGACTGTCAAAAATAAGAACTCAGACTTCATACACAATGACGGTGGTAGATTGTAGGGTGTTACAATCACCAGTCAAACTGAATATGGTCTCTCATATTTCCCATACGGATTAAAGCCGTTAGTGGATAACCCAAGATAGAAGTTCCTTCGTTCATGTGCAAACTCTGCATAAACTGACTAAAAATGTCTTCATACCTTTGCATATGACGGGTGTGTTACTCACCACTGGAATTATGTTCTGCATGCCATCTCATTGTTGCCGTTGTACACTCTGACTGATATAACCTTTTTAGCCTATCTGCTAATGGCAAATACCACATCCGCTTGTATGGGACTCGCGTCCTCCCCCAGTCTCCTGAAATCGAGGTTTATGGCAGAATCGACAATGCATCTCGTTGGAATGCTCTCCCCAATAGATCATACAATTGTCTTTACATACATTTATCATCTGATATGGTAGTCTGAGGCCGGCTACCAATTTCTGGATCTCGTAGTACAATGTAGCGGCTATATTGTCTTTAGGAAGATGTTTCTTAAAATAATTAGCAAATGCATAGACACAACTCTCAGCTAAATTGTAATCTGTTTTGATATTCATCAATCCAGTTGCGGTGATAATGGCGACACTTCATTTTCGCAACCACTATACAACGACTGCTTTGTTGCATCTAACATACTAAAAAAAATCTGTGCATCCACGTTGGGTTCTTCCCCAACATTTCTAGCCGCAGTAAACGACGAAATATCCTCCCTAAATGCATCATTAACCATCTGAAATGTACCAACATTGTTTTCCACCGAGACTGTTGTTTCTACACATGAACCCCCCAATATCACTTCCAAAATTAACATCAGCTTGATCTTCTACATAGTTAGGTGATTCTTCCACAACACCAGCATTATTATGTCCGCTATGACTAGCTAAGTTAATATTCGAATTATCTTCTCCATGCGAATACCATATTTTATAACTAGGAAAAAACCTTATATTATAAAGATGACTCCAGACGTTTTTAACACTGATAAATCTCATATTCCAACATTTTATATAAGGACAATACATCTTACCAGTTTCAAGTGTTATACTCTGGTAAGCCGCAAACTCCATAAATTATTTCAATTCAGCGACATAGTCTTCGTTTAGTGAACATGTCGCTTCATCAATTCGTGGTCCGTCTATCCACAATAAGAAATTTGTATTGGACATTCTTTTTGTTGCTGAGTTATAAATGTGAAGTGAAGAGAAAGTATCTGACGACTTCCGACGAATTCCGACCATTTTCACCTATTTACGGTCTCAACCTAAAACACATGAAGAATGTGCCTACCAAATTTCCTAGTTCCGTCGGAAACGGTCGGAAAGCCGTCAGAATTTGTCGGAAATGGCCCAATAGCTTGCGACAGTATCGAAGCAGTTGGACCTTACGACGACTTTCCGATGGCTTTCATTTTTCTGTCAAAATTTTGGTCGGTTTTCCGTCGGAGATGTCCGACCATTCCCGATGGGATTAGATGGTCGGAACTATCTAAACGGCTTCCGACAGATCTTAATATCCAGTCATTATTTGTCGGAATTCTCGTCAAAATATTCCGACCACATTTTTCCGTCGGAAATACCGTCGGATTCCGCCTTGTTTTCTTGTAGTGTATATATATAGAGCAACAAATATTTTTTTTCAACAATTGAATCGAAAATGCTCAATTCATAGCATAAATCTCACTCTAAAATTTCCTGTTAATCTACTATATGGAGTGGGGAGGAATCAAACTCTTGATTGCAGAGTCATTAGCTGGATCATCCTTACCACGACGCTGAGAAGAACTTGGCTAGAGAGCAATGATATTCAAACTAATTAACTTTTTTCGAATATTGCAGGATCAAATATTGACGAATGAAATCAAAGAACTCACCAAAAAGGTCATTATTTCTTAGTCATATAAACTACTACTTATTATATATTACATGTAAACACATCTTATAATTTTTCATTTTAGATATTTCAATATTCTTATATTTTGGTTCATGGTCTTTTGCAGAGGGATCTTATTCATCATGAAAACCTCGAATTGTCCAAAACAATACAAAGGTTTCATCAAGAAAATGTCGAACTACGTAAAAAGGTAAACATAAATACAAACTTCATTACTCTAAATTGCATCTTGTTTTGTGGTGAGTTTGACGAACCTCTTAAGCGTTAAAGAGAAGAACAAAGTTAGAGCAATCATTTTTAGGATTAATTTCTTTCTAGGTCAATCATTTCAAAAATCTCAAAAAACTTGTTCATATGAGAGTGTTTTTATTTTTTACTTATAATATACCATAAGGGTTTCAGCATATAGTAGCGATTGCTTACTTATTCATAATCTTCAGATTTCGATTTCATGGCCTCATGTAGAATAGACAAACTTTTCACTCTGTGTGACAAATTTCTGAAAGATATGTCCATCGGAAATCGGTTGTTTTTTTTTTTACTGAGTACGATTTTGTTAGCTGTACATACAATTTTTTGAGTCAACTAGAACATAATTGATACATCATCCTGTGTCAAAATTTTCTAGTCGAAACTAGACATGTTAACTATATAGAGAACTCCAAAAACTTCTTATTCTGGTAATGGTCTCTCAGGCTTATACAAGGTCAAGAACAAATGGATTGGGACAACGTGAGTTAGGAGATTTAGCCGATGAATCGCAGGCAGAGGTTAGGCTACAACTAAGCCAGCCTGAGACGTCTCATTATGAAACTTCATCAAAGAGCTAAGATCATAATACATATAACAAGTTGTAGGTTCTTTCTTGATTCTCAAAACCCTTCAATTGCATATATATATATATAAAGAGAGACAGGTAGTTTAATTTTCTTCAGTTTGTTTTTATGCATGAAAAAAGTTCGAAGAGAATAAGCCAAAGTTTTTATTTTATGTCGGACATGTTGAGATGATGGATTTGGGGGTAGATAAGTGAAGTCTAGCGTTGTGTTCTCTATCCATAGTTCATATATATATAACAGTCTGAAATATCAACTTGCAGATTATATTGAGTTTTGATTACCAAGAGGCAAATATATATTGTGATATGGGAACCAGAATCAAGATTTAATTAAGATTTTTTTGTTTGTCAACAATGGACCACAATTAGTCAGTACATTAGTCAAGTTCCTACATCATATAGGCAGTAAAATTCGATCTCTAGATGTATAAATGTGCATGCCTTTAATCGACTTACCATTTATCACTAGACTAAGGTCACATGTTAAGATTACAAACCGGAATAAATGTTTAATTATAGATATCAAAATTATCAATTGACTAATGCAATTTTTTATTCATACATAAAAGTTAATGTAGTATCAGTGATTTATAATGTTATAAAAACTGCATAAACATGATCAACAATTAATGAATTTAGATAATGAACTCTTGGGCAGCAACATATAGTACAATTGCAAACAGTATTCAAGTTCCAAGGACTCAAATTTCAAGCTTTAGTTGAGTATCTTGATATTTGACGAGAAAACATATAAAAACTTTGTAAATTCTTTTTTATTTCACGCATTTAAAATTAAAAAAATCGATTTATTAGCTTGTTTCCTCTCAGTTTTCAAATTTTTTTAAATCAATTTTACTTATGTTTCAGAAAGTTTAATTTTCTAAATATTTCACAAATATAGATTAAGAAAATTATAAATGCTTAATCATTTTATTTTTCGTGTTTAGTTAATTACACAGAAAATTAAATTCTAATCTAATTACCACCCAATATCATTACTATTTATATACTTGTATTTATTTAGTTTTGTAAAAGTCAAAATACATTAATTATTTAATATGCATTGTAAACATAATTACATAATTATAATACAGAAAATCAATCTTTTTAGAAAGAAGAAATTTTTTTTAACAATCAAACTTTATGAAATGGATGTAGTATAAGATTGTTGAAAATAAGTTAATTTGTAGTTTTTTTAAACAAATTGGTAAATGACTTTTTTCTGTAGAAATATAAATATTTCCTTTTTTTTAACTTCATTTTAGGAATCTGTGCATGAACAAAACATAGTGAAGAAAATAATCTGGATGTCGAGATGTGATTGGTCCGAAACAAATCTACGTGGTTACCAAGTTGTCCTTTTAGGTCCAACTTGAACTCTTTGAACTGCAGATAATGTAGTGACACACTTAACTAGTGGAAAAAGCTGAAACATAAGAAACACAAGTTTCAAAACTTTGAATCATATAATAGTAATTTAGTTTCTCTAAGTACTAAACTTTCACATGTATGATATAAAAAGTGACCATTGTTTACGTAGAATTATAATTGTCTATTGATACTAGCTGTTGCACAGCTCGGTCCGCTAAAATCCACTAAACATATGGATTGTATATAATTTTAGCGGGCTGAAAGCGAGAAAGACCCACTAAAAATGATCAAGGTTGGGAACTCGCTAAGAAAATAAACAGACCATTTTAGTGTGACGTGGCTAGCGGAAGAAGAGGGACGAAGGCAGTTGCAAGACGTGAACTGAACGAAAAAAAGGCGGAACCGAATTCAAATCGTGAGGATATATAAAAAGGAAAAAAACGAACAAAGGAAGACACAGAAAAAACCCTAGAAGATTAGAATAAACAAATTTTCTCGTTTTTTGGTTATTCAACTTTTGTAACCGAATTTGTCTATAAAAAAAACTAGTTCATTAATCTCTTAACTCTTGAATTTATTGGCCCAAATTTTCTTTAATCTTGATTGATTGATCGAGCATCATCATTGTGTGACATCAGAACTTACAATTTAATATATATTATAAAGATGAATTATGAAACTCAATTCATATATATATATATATATATAGTTTAGAGGTAGAAGTTTTTCTAGAGTATTTCGACTCCTTCCTCCTCTTCGAGTGAGTTAAATTAAGATAGTGCAGCCCACAACAAAAAAAAGTGATAAAACTTTACATGTACGACGATGAACTCTGTATTACAATGTGAAAATATACCACGTCAGAAAGTCTAGGTTATTTTAATCTAATATATAGAGTTTATGATTAGAGTCTAATGTTGATTCACCAGATGTCTAATATGTCTTGTTATGGTATTTTCGAGACGGTAAATTTGGATATATTCTATCCACATCTCAAAAAATACCTGTTAAAACCTAGTCTAATATATAAAAATACAATAAAAACCACTTTACATATATATATATATATATATATATATATACTTTTATGAAAAATTAAAGAAAGTTGTAACAAAGAAAGAGATCTTTAAAATAAAGTAAAGAAATGGATTAGGTGTACGAAATCTAATGCTGAGAACAAGGAGCGTGCAGAGGCATCTCCCAATTGTCAGTCTCAGGAGATGTTTATGCTACTCTCTCACGTGTTGCAGTCACACAATTTGTATATTTAATCACTGAATTACATACTTAATCACTACTTGATACTTGTCAAAATTCGATGGTAAGTATATGAAAGAAAACATAACTCGAGTTCATACAGAAATAACCACGTTCTTTGCTGTAGAAATATTTCATTTTTTAAGGAGATTTTGTACAATTCACCACAACAAAATAAACAATTTCAGACAGAAATTTCCATTATAAATTCATTCGAAACTATATTGTAATGTTTTTCTACGGAAAAAATTACTATAATCATTAAATAGCCATGAAAAATCATCAAACATAAATTGAACCACAAATTGTCTAACCAAGAATGTATAGTCATGGCAGTTGGCACAAAAATATTATAGCTATATGTTCATGGCTAAATAATTCGTAATGTAATTCATAATTGTTTGATGAATTTTTGTGGTTATTTGATGATTTTTGTGTTTTTTTAATTCCATAGCTACAATTTAGCCTCATATTTAATTGTTGTTTCTCTCTTTTTTCCGTAGATCTAATTTCTCTTTGCTTAGTCTGATTCAATTTAATTACTGTCTTGAAACCATACATATGGAAAGTCTTTAGGATGAGCTCACATTGATCTTCGATCAACTATATAGGTAACGAAGCTATCACCTAAATGATAAAATGTGATAGTAGAGGGTTTATTGTCGGATTAAGCCTAGAAGAGGCTCCTTTAACAAAACTTTGAAAAATGATAATACGCATCACATAAATCAGTTTAGGCTTAGACATAACACATTAAACCGAACCGCCAGGTAATACCAGGAAGCAGGAAAAATCGATGAATTCCTTCCGTTTATATCAATAGTATTGGAAAATATATAGCACTAATACCGAACAGATATCCGATTGACCTAAATTTGTTCATTTTCGAGTATTTCAAATACTTTTTTATATGTTTGGATATTTTTTGAATAATCTTTTAGATAATCTTTTGATATTTCAGGTAAATTTTGGTCATTATCTTAAAATCTTTTGAATACTTTTTGGGTATTCAAGTATTTTTTGGATATTCGATCGGGTATTTTTTATTTTCCAAACTAATTGGATCTAAATTGAAACCAAATCAATATCATTTCAGTACATACATAGATAAAAAATCTTCTACCTAAAATACCCAAAACTAAATTATTTATATTTGAAACCGAACTAAATACATGTCAAAGAATGATTATCCTACACTCTGATATGTCTTATTTATATCTATTTTAATGGCCATAATTATTTTCCTTTAGGCATTATATGTTTGAAGGACATTAGGTAGAATGAAGTTTTCTCTCCAACATTGTAAAAGTGGGAATTCACATAATTAATTTTGTATTGAGTACATGTATTGTCCTAAAGCTAATTCACTTTTGTTGATACTTACTATTTTCTTTTGTTATAAATAGTTTTTGTTCGACTTCCTTTTGATCTTCATGTCTAAATAGAACATCTTAATATATTATAATAATTAAGTACTTTACAAACGTTGAAAATAATCTAACATAATCCTTCACTCTAACAATTTAAACTAATATCATTATATATAATTAATTACCAAACTTAAAACCTTTTACAATTATCTAAATCCTCCATTACATTAAATCTGCCTACCTAATCTAAACCATTCAACCTAACATAATGATTTAATAATCTAACCTATTACGCATCACAATTAACTAAGTACATAAATAACATAATCTAATTAAACTACATAATATTTTTAGAAATTTAACCTTTAGTTTGCCAAGAAATATATGGCTCAGTTGATTTGCCTCTGATTTAACTAAGCACCAGGTGATGAGTTCGAATCCCATCCACCTCTAGTTGGAAAAATTTAATTATGGATTGGGTCTTATTGATCCAATGATTATTTGTTAATAAAAAAAAGTAAGATATAACTCAACTTTCCCACTAATAAGAGTCAACAATCACATATAAGTCATAACCTCTCAGTTTATCAAAAATAAAAATCTACAAAAGTTATAAATTCGGTACATTACAAAAGGGTCCTTAAAATTTATCAGTCAATACAACACTTCAATAGACTATACATATAATACTTGGTTTATTCCTCGAATGGATTGTTGACTCTTACTTCTTTCTTTTTTCTCTTTTTCCTTCTCTCTCCTGATTTCTTCTTCTGCATCTCCTTTGGTCTTTTGAAGATCTAGAAAAACCCTAGAACGAGGAAGATCACCAAGAAGTTCAATTTTAGGGTTAAAATTGATGGGGAGAGGAAAGATTCTGATCCAAAGGATCGATGATTCGACGAGTAGGCAAGTAACTTTCTCCAAAAGAAGAAAGGGTCTCATCAAGAAAGCTAAAGAGCTTGCTATTCTCTGCGATTCCGAGGTCGGTCTCATCATTTTCTCCAATACAAACAAGCTCTATGACTTCGCTAGCTCCAGGTTTCTCTCTTCCTCATTCAATCCCTAGATCTTCTTCAACATCCACACTCACACACACATATATATATATATATATAGAGAGAGATTATGTATAGATTTGTAGTTCTATATTGATACATGGAAGTATATAAGTACGTACTTACATAATATCATGAAGGGTTCTTCATAGAATTGATTGGCTTAATTCAATGAGAGATTTACTTTACTCATTTTTATGTACACTCTTGTGCATCTTCTGTTGATATAAGGTTCTAGATTTCAATATATATGTGTGTGTGTGTGTACATACGAAATGGTGTATGTATAGCTTCTAAAACTTATCTTTGGAAATGAAACTTACTTTGATATGAAAACAAAAATACTAACTAAAGAAGATGAAGAAAGTAATTTAAAGGAGGCCTATGGTTGGTTTTGTGTGTGTGGGTATTTTTGTTAGTGATTGTAAATTGTGTATTTGAGAATTTGATGACATATTAATTAGAAGCTAAGACAAGTACAATGTTGGAAAACTAAAAAGAGTGACAAAAGAGAATTCACAACATTGATCACAAAAGAAAGTGCACAACATTGATCACAATACTTGTTGTATTACTATGACTAAATTAACGATGAGATGACTCTGTATTTATAAACATTTATAATTGTATTAGAATTCCTTTAGTTTATTGTTAAAAACAAATTGAAACTATATGAAAATAGTATTTAAAATAGGTTTTGTAACTTTTCAAATTTGAATCATTCATTTTTATTGTTGAAAGTATTATTTTCGATATTTAAAAGAGTCTTATAGTTGATTACATATAACATAAATATATAATGTATGTGTACTACAAAATGTCTTATTGTTAAATGTCTATCCTTGCAATTTTCCCCAACAAAGTTCCACTCAAGGGAGTAGCGTAGTCCTACATGAAATTGATTAAAGGGTGATGAGGTATTTGGGTTATTGATCAGGCATTGTCGATCAAAATGTTGACTAGAAACTATATATTTATATATTTGGAACTTCATCGATATCACGAGAAACATCTGTGAATGATATATATACATATGCTTCACGAGTTATACCATCTTGTCTTTATTATGTCATTGCAATCTTAACAAAACTATGAACTAGTTATAAGTTGAAAACATCTTGACATGAACAGTGTAAAATCTGCTATTGATCGATTCAATCAGGCTAAGATGGAGCAACAACAACTACTGAACCCTGCATCAGAAGTTATGGTAATTATCCTAATATTAATCTGGTTTGTATTATAACACTTGAGTTTAAGACTTGATAAGTTTGATTGTAATTGGTTGTTTGTAGTTTTGGCAGAGAGAGACGGATATTCTAAGGAGAGAATTGCATTCATTGCAAGAAGTTCATCGGTATGCATTCACATAAATTTTGAAACATTATGAGTTCTAAACACAAAATCAACTGTTAGCAAATAAATTAGATGTCTTTTTTTTTCAAACAAATTAGATGTCTTTTTTTTTCAAACAAATTAGATGTCTTTTCTATAGTATTTGTTAATTTTTTCTTAATCTTGTAATTTATACCTAAGATTTTCTTCTCTTTTTTTTGTCAAATAAACTTAGTTTCCTCTTTTTATGTTTGTTAAAAACTGTTCAGCTAAAGTTATAGCCTTGCAAGTGGTCTTTACACTAGTAGCAGACGGTAAGTCCACTAAGACATGCGCACTTACACAAACCAGGAATCGAGTCTCACCGCCTACATTATGTAGAAAATTGGCTAATGGGCCGGCCAGTTGTGGTCTAATGTTGACAAAAAAAAAGTTGTAGCCATATAGCATGCCTTTCGTAGAAAAAAACCATATACTTCAAATAGAAATAACCGTCGGTAATCTGTCTGGAATTATATATTTCAACGGATTTTCGATGGATATATTTTCTCAGTTTTAGGTCACCGGATATACTAAACTGTTGGAAATTTCTCTGATTAGAAGTCACTTTTTCTTTTGTGATCATATTTCTACATTAGATAAAAGTACAACTACTCATTAATGTTTATAGTCATGTTACTTTGTGTGTCTTTTTGTGCAAACATGTAACTGAAAAAATATATACACATTAATGTTTTGTGATGAAGCAGGAAGCTAAAAGGAGAGAAATTAGATGGTTTGAGCTTTAAAGAGCTACACAATCTAGAGAGCCAACTTGAATTGAGTTTACGGGGAATTCGTATCAAAAAGGTAAACTCTAGTTAGCTCGTTAATCTTAAAGCATGATAATGTTTGAACTTTAAAGATTGATTATATATAGATTATAGAGCAATGGAATTTAAACTAACTATTACTTTTTTCGAATCTTGCAGGATCAAATATTGATCAATGAAATCAAAGAACTAACCAAAAAGGTCACTATATGTATATATATATATAACTACTATATTTTATATATTAGTTAAGATTTTGAACAATTAAACTTAGATATTTTCCTTCGTGTTAATTACATTATTTTTTGATAAAGGAATTGTGTTAATTCATGATTATATATATATATATATATATATATATATATATTAGTTATAAATTACTGGCATATTGTAAATGCACACAAAAAATATGACAGAAATGCAAATGTGAAATGGAATCGTTACTCTTCTTTATTTTTGGTTCGTGAATTTACAATTTACAAGACATCTTTTCATAGGTAAGAAAATACAAAGGACGTTGAAATTAAGAGAATATATTAGCTATACATAGAGACATAACTATATTAGGTTCTCAATTAAGAATTTTCAAAAATTTAATATTTAATTTGGTTCATGATCTTTTGCAGAGGGGTCTTATGCATCATGAAAACCTCGAATTGTCCAGAAAAGTACAAAGGATTCATCAAGAAAACGTTGAACTACGTAAAAAGGTAAACACAAATATAAACTTCTTTACTCTAAGCTCAACTTGTTGTATAATTGTTTGATGAAACTCTTGAGTGTAAAAGAGAAGAAAAAGGTTAGAGAAAATTGCGCTTTTAGGGCTAATTTCTTTCTAGGTCGATCATTTTTATAACCTCAAAAACTTGTTCATATGAAAATATTATATTTTCACTTATAATGTACCATAAGGGTTTGAGCATATATATGAGAAGTGATTGCTTACTTATTCACAATCGTCAGCGATTTCACACAATCAAGAATAGACGAAGTTTTCACTCTGTTAGACAAATTTCTGACGGATATATCCATCGAAAATCGGTTGTTTTTCTATATCACTCATTCGAGTAGGATTTCATAAGTTGTACATTCAAATTTTGAGTCAACAACTAGAACACATATGTCATTCTTTGTGTCAAAATTTTGATATCACATGATCAAGAATAGACGAACTTTTCACTCAGCCTAACAAATTTTGACTATGTCCATCGAAATCGGTTGTTTTTTTGTATATATTCACTCATTGAAGTAGGATTTCATTAGATGTACATAAAATTTCTGAGTACAACTAGAACACAACTGATACAACATCCTTGGTGTCAAAATTTTCTAGTGGTAACTAGACATGTTAACTATAGAGAATTACAAAATTTAGTTATTCTGTTTAATGGTATCTCAGGCTTATGCAAGGTCAAGCACAAATGGATTGGGACAGCGTGAGTTAGCCGATGAATCGCAAGCAGAGGTTAGGCTGCAACTAAGCCAGCCTGAGACTTCCCATTATGAAGCTCCATCAAAGGACTAAGATCGTAAATCACATAAGATCAACTTGTTTGTCTGGAATCTATTAGGATATTTTATTCTAGACAGATTCCAGACATATATTGCCGTCTGAAATGGATTCTCAAAACACTTTAAAGACTATATATGTAAAGAGAGATAGTTCATTTAATGTTCTTCAATTTGTAATTTTCATGCAGGAGAAAAGTGCGAGTGATTAAGTCGGAGAACAAACCAAAAGTTTGGTATTTTATGGTCTCAAGGGAAGAAAATGGAGAAGTTAGTCGATTGTATTCTTTTAGCTTTCGCATTTGGTGTTAAGTATATAATTAAGACATATATTAAAAGATATAGGTAAGTATTATTGTGTTTAGTATGCTATTTGATTTCAGTTCTTATTTGTTAATTATGGGTTTTTTTTCCAATTTATATCTACTAGTAAAGAATTTAAAGATTAAATATAACTTATGTGATCATATTTACATAATATAGTGTTTTCAAGTTTGTAAATTCTATATGTTATTGCAAGTGGCATTTACTCTAGTGACATGTGGTAAGTCTACTAAAGACATACGCACTTGCACATCCGGAGATCAAATTCTACTGTCTACATTTTGTAAGAATTTGGCTAATGGGCCAGCTAGTTGTGGCCCAATATTGACAAAAAAAATTCTATCATGTAATTAAATTACTTCTAAGTTTTCTTTTTTGTTGGTCACACAAACACACAATTCTACTACATATATTACCACAACAAAAAAACATTTATAGACTTTGCATATTATGATTATGATAAAACATTTTTGTATGTAAGTTTACTTGATATTTTTTGTTTTAATTTGTTTTTAATGGAATACCATTGTAACATATGAAACAATGTAGCTATAAAATGTTTTTTAAAAACATCAATTTATTCAATGATGATTTTTAATTCAGTGGGTCAATTCAGAATTTATAATTAATATTTATACACTTGAGTTGTTGTATAAGGTAATGAGTTACATCTTATCGGGTCCTACTCACAATATAAATAATCATAGTTATTTCAAAAAGATGTGAATCCGAAAAACAAAAATATATATGTGTATCAACAAAATTACATAAAATATATCTAGATCGAATATATAATAGATTTATACCAATGAGTATACCAAATCATTCACTTTTACGACTTATCTTTAATTCAAAGATTAAAGATTAGTTGTAATAGTATATATGTACGAACCAAATATTTCACAATCTTTAATTGATAGTGACATTTGAATAGAATGAAAAAGATTGGACACTAACTAAGCAATCCACAAAAACATTTAAATTTTTTTTTTAACCAAATCTGCCCTAACATTATGGAAATAACATCATAAATAAAAGGGTTCTCTGTTAAAAAAAACTTCTAACAAAAACGAAAAGAAAAAATAAACAATCGCAAATTAATTAATCGAATGAAATCTGGTTGAATAAAAAATTAGACATGTGGATCTAATTGTTGAAGTAATCCAAATTATTCGAATCAATCACAAAATTTAAAAAATAAAAACTATCCAAACTAGTTTGAAAATATCTTTAGGCAATAGTTTAGTATTATTTTTGTTTTATTTTCTATTCGAATTCGATTATAGAAAATCATGTTTACTCTACGTGACATTATTAAGAGTTTGAGGAGAATCTAGATTGACAAAAATGTTTATTTTCGGGTATTTATTCGGTTAAAATAATACCCCAACCAACCTAAAAAGAGAGCTATTTGAATATTTTTGTTATCATTAACCGAATATTTGATTTGGTTCGGTTTGGTTCTTTCCTCGATGTAATAGCCCTTGGTCCACCAAAATACAAAATACTAAATATTACAGTTTAGCCCCTTTTTTTTTCGTTCTCACAAAAATGTCTGTTTCTTCTAATCTACTTCTTCACCTTCTTCAGTCACACATCACCTAAAAAACAACCTACGAGAAAAAGGAAGATAAAATTCATAATCTTTATCTGAGAAAAAAGGGAAGGTGACCCTAGTTCTCTAATCGATTGCTCAATCATTTCTCACAGCTGGATTGAATCGAAACAGAGTAAAAAGAAAGCTTTTGCAGAAGAAAAAGCTGCAGAAATCAGAAATCTGTGAGTATTTTAAGAAAGTTAAGAGTTTTGTGGTAATAATGGCGAAAGCAGGAGGGATCACAAACGCAGTAAACGTAGGAATCGCTGTTCAAGCAGATTGGGAGAATCGAGAATTCATTTCACACATCTCTCTTAATGTTCGTCGTCTCTTCGAATTCCTCGTCCAATTCGGTAAACCTCTCTCGCTTGTTTGTTTTTGGTTGAATTCTCTGTACTGAGTTTTGAATTCTTGGTCCAATTTGAGAATCTCGTCAATTTCGTCCATGCTAAATTTAGAAACCATTTTTTTAGGGTATTGTCAAAGAAAGGTTTTTGATGATGGGAGATTGATTTTGGTGATGGGTAGATGAAAATTTTAGCCTTTTGATTGTTGTGGTTATCAGATTTCATTTGCATTTGGTTCAAACTTGAATCCAATGTCTTTTGGGTTGAGATCATTTGACTTTCTTAGATCCATGGATTTAGTGAGAAAGAGAGAATCTTTGTAATTATCTCTTTGATCTTCCATGCTCCAGTTCTGGCTGGTTTCAGACAATGTTATTTGTTGATGAAAGAGTATAATTTGAGCTAAATCGATTATCAAACCATGAAAAGTTTCCAATTATGTCTGTAAATTTATTTGTGTGTGTGTTTCATAATCGACCACACTATGTGTTGATCTAATTGATCTTTCAATCTCCAGTTCCAGCTGGTTTCAGACAATTCTTTGTGTTGATGAAAGAGTATAATTTGAGCTAATTCGATGTTCAAACCCTGAAATCTTTCCATTTGTGTCTGTAATTTACATGTGTGTGTGTTTCAGAATCGACCACACTAGTGTTGATGAAAGAGTATGACTTTGAGCTAAATCGATTATTAAACCATGAAAAGTTTCCATTAATGTCTGTAATCCACTACACTATGTGTTGATAAAAGAGTATTATTTTGAGCTAAATCGATTATCAAACCATGAAAAGTTTTCATTTATGTCTGCTTGTGCTTGTGTTTCAGAATCAACCACAAAGAGCAAGTTGGCTTCTTTGAATGAGAAGTTAGATCTGTTGGAACGTCGTTTGGAAATGCTGGAGGTGCAAGTGAGTACCGCCACAGCAAATCCTTCTTTGTTTGCTACATGAAACACTCTTAGCCAGAGATATTTCAAATGACGAAACCGAGACACAAGTCTGAGCCTTTGGCTTAATCAGAAGAGCCATGTTTCTACGAAGGTGTAGCAATTGAATGATTTATTCTTTCTTCTCATTGCTGTGGTAAGTAAACTAGTAGTCCAAAATATGAATGCATTTATAAAATTGTGTATCTTTTGTCTGTCCATTGAAGATATTTTGAATGACAAATCGTTTCACCAAACTATTTGTGAACTTAAACTTCCTTCTGCTGTTGATTAATAAACCTCATTTCATCTTCTATACATTACCCTTTTGTGACTTTTGCATCAATGGAGGAAGAGAGAGATGAAATGCTTCACTATCAACATCTTTTCCTCTATTAGATTCTGTTTGCATTTGTGACTTGTAATCTTTCATAGTCAAGACTTGGATTCATCAAGACCGATCCAACCGGTTCTCCACCATTTAGGAACTATGAGATCACCTCAAGAACTAAGAATTGATCATTTCTGGAACCAGAATGTAGGTCCATTGATGTTGCTTGTGGAAAGATGAAAAGCCTTGCCAAGGCTAATCAGCTATCTGGATTCTAATCCCATATACAGATGTGATATGATTTTCTTTCATTTCTTATCGAAGAAGAATTACAATTGGAATTTATACACAAATTAAAAACCAAACTAAACTGAAACAAATTCAGAACTAAGTTTAACCGGATTTAGATTGACTATATTATTTAATCGTAGATCGACAAGACTAAGATTCGACCTATAATCCAAATTCCATACAATATCATGCAAAATTTTAGAATCAAAATCTGGTGGAAGAGGTTGCAGAGCAACATTACAACTGTCACTTCCCAACTTGTATCTCGTTAGATTCCTATATTGATCTTCTGCTAAATATTCTGAAGATGACCATAACAATCTTCTAACTCAGAAGATTGTTTTATCTGAACCAGGTAAATCAAAGCTTGAAAGCTACAAAACGTATATGGTTTAGTACATTGATACGTTAAAGTTGGTTCAGTTTAGGTGTTACAGATTCGCTTTGGAATCCGACAGATGTCCCACTATTGTTTTCCATTGCATTGTCTTTCTCACATATTAAACACGGAGATATGATGGATGGGTATATTTGTCATTTCATAACTTTCTTTTAGTCGAGGACTTGGGAACTTCATTTTGAACAATTTCTTCATAAGCTTTTCTCTATAGTCATCGGAAAAACTTCCCGGCGATTCGTGGTAAGGTTTCCGTTAGATCCTTTTGCTACTTTTTGCTTCTGTATGATCTGATATAAGAAAATTGGGTATTATTCTCTCAAAAGTCTTAATTTTTCTCTTGCTGAACATGATCTTTCTAAATCTCCATTAGGGATATGCAGATGAGTAGAAAAAATATCAAATTTATAACTAAAATTAGGTAAAGCAAAATTCGATGATTTTGTTTAGTTGCATGCAAATTGATTTTGGTTTTTGATTTGGGAAAGCATTGAATGGTAGAATGGTGCTTTAAAAGTTTTAAATAATTTTATAAAATTCATAAAAGTTTTTAAGTCCAATTAAAATCTCTAAAAATCCATAGACATTGGTACGAAAAGTCTCGGTTACACTTAGTCGCTTCCTTCTCCTTTCCATGAAATTCGCATAACCAATAGACTACTTTAAAGTTTTTCCGAACTTCTTATAAGAAAGTTTCTCAACAATCTCAAGTTGCAAAAAATAATTTTCTTTTGACTATTTTTTTCTTCTGCTTTAGCCTAATGGCTTCTTCTTCTTCCTGTTCCCGTAATTGGGAATATGATGTTTTTGTGAGTTTTAGAGGAGAAGACGTTCGCAAAAATTTCCTGAGCCACTTTCTAAAGGAGCTTGATCGGAAATTAATCAAAACTTTTATAGACAACGAGATCAAAAAAGGCCAGTCACTTGAACCTGTGCTTAAAGAAGGCATTAGAACTTCAAGAATTGCTGTGGTAGTGTTTTCGGAAAACTACGCATCATCCAGTTGGTGCCTAGACGAGTTGGTGGAGATCGTAAAATGCAAAGAAGAATTGGATCAAGTGGTTATACCAATTTTCTATGGTTTAGATCCAACTCATGTCAGGAACCAAACTGGAAAATTTGGACAAGTTTTTGCACAGACTTGTGAAAGAAAATCAAAGAATGAAACAATACTTTGGCGACAATCTTTGACCAAAGTAGCAAATCTATGCGGAAATCATCATCAAAACTGGTAAAACTTTATATATATCTATTATTTTTGTTTTTATAGTTCTTGGCATGTGACTACTCATTGTTCGTATGTGTGAAATGATTTATTCATCTTGTTAGGTCTAACGAAGCAAAAATGGTTGACGAAATTGTCGACGATGTCTTGGGTAAAATACTGAACTTAATTCCACGAAAGGAGTTTGAGAACTTTGTCGGAATGGAAGATCATATTGCAAAGATGAATACATTATTGGACTTAGAATCTGAAGAAGTGAGGATGATTGGGATCTGGGGCTCTTCAGGAATTGGCAAAACTTCTATTGCAAGAACGTTGTATAGTCAACTCTCTCATCGGTTCCAATCTAAGATTTTCATAGACAAAGCGTTCGTATCTAACGTTATGAAAAAGTATGAAAATGCCAATCCTTACGACCCCAACGTGAAGTTGCATTTGGTAGGAAGTTTCTTGTCTGAAATTTTGGACAAAAGAGACATTAAGATAGATTCTTTTGACGCAGTGAGACAAATGCTGAAACACCATAAAGTTCTTATCTTTATTGATGATTTGGATCATCAAGAGGTTCTAGATACTTTGGTTGGTCAAACTCAATGGTTTGGATGTGGGAGCCGAATCATTGTGATTACAAAAGATAAACAGTTTTTAAGGGCCCATGGTATTGACCATATTTATGAGGTACGTCTCCCATCTGATGAGCTTGCTCTTATGATTTTTTGTAAATCGGCTTTTGGAAAATACCTTCCACCTGATGGCTTGATGGAGTTTGCTTCTAAAATTGCATCGAGTGCCAGTTATCTTCCTTTGGGTCTTCGTGTTTTGGGCTCGTATGTAAAGGGTAGAGAGAAAGAAGACTTGATTGAAATGCAGCCAGACCTTCTTAAGGGTTTGAATGGTGACATTGAGAAGACGCTAAGAGTCAGCTACGATGGATTAAATAGCCCAAATGATAAAGCTTTATTTCGTCACATTGCATGCCTTTTTAATGGTGAAAGTGTTTGAGACATCAAGCTGCTACTAGCAGACAGCAACTTAGATGTTAATATAGGTTTGAAAAACCTTGTTGATAAGTCTCTCATACACATAAGGAATAGTGGTTTTATTGAGATGCACTCTTTGCTACAAAAAATGGGAAAAGAAATCGTTCGTACACAGTCCAACGAGCCTGGAGAACGAGAATTCCTAGTCGATGCAAAGGATATATGTGATTTACTGGAAAATAATTCTGTAAGTTTTCTCATGCTCTTTCATATATCATTCTGTAAGATTAAAAGCATGTCATCCAGAAAATTTTAATGATTTTATAATCTCAGGGTACCAACAAGGTTTTAGGTATTGCTTTGGAAATAGATGAGATGAATGAATTACATGTACATGAGAGTGCCTTCAAGAAGATGCCTAATCTGCGTTTTCTACAAGTTTACACTGAAAAAGGGGATAAGGAGTGGCATTTACCAGCAAAATGGGATAAGGAGTGGCATTTACCACAAAAACTTAGATGGTTAAGGTTTGACCAATACCCAGGCAGATGTATGCCTTCTAGTTTTTGTACTAAAAACCTTGTTAAGCTTGAAATGCGGGATAGCAAACTCGAGAGACTTTGGGAAGGAGTTCAAGTAAGTATTATCCTAAATTTTCAATTTTATTTTTTATAAAACAGAAAACATTTTAAAATTTTAACTGATGTGTATACCTTATTTATACCTCAGACACTTAATGGACTCAAGAAAATGGATTTGAGAGGATCTATATATTTGAAAGAAATCCCAGATCTTTCGAAGGCCACAAATCTCGAGAAACTTTCTCTTCAGGATTGCTCTTGTTTGGTGGAACTTCCTTTTTCTATTCAATATCTCAATAAGCTGGAGGATTTAGACATGTCTAAATGTAGTAGTTTGGAGACTCTTCCTAACGGAATCAATCTCCAATCTCTTAATGAACTTGACCTCCATAAATGCCCACGGTTGAATAGTTTTCCTGATATCTCAACCAACACCTCAACACTCTACCTAAGCCAAACAAGTATTTACAGAATAACCAGTGAGACATTATGGGCAAGAGCGCATGTATGTATTTAACTTTACTTTTTAATAAGAAATTAATGTCTTGAATAAAAATGTCATATAAACTAAAAAAACAAATGAAATATTTTTGAAAAAATAACTTGGGAAGTATCATTATAATTATTAACATATTATCTAGGTATTTTTCTTTATAAATATAAGTATATATTGTCATTCGTTAGTGAAATAAGAGATAACGATTTATTTCCCCCTCATAAGTTCTATATAACCTCAGTTTAACACGAAATTAGGGATAGTTCTATTTCCACCAATTTTATAAGTTAAATATCTTATTACACTCAAATCAAATGTTAAATTCGTATTTACACAAAGTTTGAAACTTGAATAAAAAATTTCCCACGCACCATAAAATTGGTTTTCTAAAGCCCAGTTAACTGTAAACAAAAAAAGATTAACCAAATGACAAAATTTAAACCAATTTAAACCCGATTACATCTATCCTAAACCGAGTTATGTAGACCCAAAAAAAAAACAATCAAGAATAATCAATAAACTAATTGTAAAATCAAAACAGAAATATAAAAAGGGTCAAGATCTAAGAAGCACAAAATCACAACCAAGGGGTAAGGAAAAAAGTCTAATCTTACCCCGTAAGAATCAAAACTCAGAAAAACAAAGATTAGATCTAGAATTCTTTTAAAGTATAAAACAACAATAATTTAATGATAATAGATATTTTAACATTTTCATTACATTTTTTTTCAAATTTTATTTTTCTTTTCTTTTATTGGAATCTCAAAATGTAAAGTTCGAATTTATTCTTTGAAAATTACACGCTTGCCGAGGACAGGTGGCTCAGTGGTAATGGTCACTTTACAAATCTTCAAGCACCAGGGTTCGATTCCTCCCCGATGCAAGGGGAAGAAAAAAAAAGAAGGATTTTAGAATATGAGGTTTGGCTATGGATCGGGCCTTGTCGATTCAATTATAAGAGTAAGGTTGACAAAAAAAAATTATACACTTAACATATTTAGTTTATCATATTTATTTGTTTTTAATTACAGTAGCAGACCCTTAAACACATAGAAGAGGAATGTGAACTAACACATAGACCCTTAAATCTAAGCAACAATTTCATTGTATTATTTTTTTATTTTTCAGCCTTACTCATTAAGGGTATTGTATCTCCAGTATATCTCAAGTTTGGTGGAGCTTCCTTCTTCTATTAAGAATTTCACTCAACTTAAGGAATTGCATATATATAAGTGCATAAACCTGGAGACTCTTCCCACCGACATCAACTTTTTTTCTCTTCGTGTTCTTAGTTTCAGTGGATGCTCACAGTTAAGGATTTTTCCAAATATCTCGACTAACATTGAAGAACTCCATTTATCAGAAACAGGGATAGAAGAGGTTCCTTGGTGGATAGAGAACTTCAGTAAGCTCAAAACCATAACAATGTGGAGATGCAATAAATTAGTACGTATATCCTTAAGCATTTATAAACTGAAACTTCTTAAAGAGGTTGATTTTGGACTGTGCAAGGCATTGAGTGAAGCTAGCTGGAATGATCATCCAATTGCAATTGATGAGGTATTATCAGGTGTAGAAGTGCCTTTGCATTTCATTCACCAGACTACTGGATACTCTTTGACCAATATCCCTCTACGTCCCACTTCTCTCTCTCAACAATTATTCAAATTTAGGGCTTGCGTGGTGGTTGTTTACGACTATATATATTTTGGGGAAATTGATATCGATGTACGATGTGAGTTTAAAGACAGAATTGGAAACAGTTTTCTTTGGGTTAGTAAGAACAAAGTGTTCATTCGTTATTGGTGGGATAGTCTGGTGTTTGTATTGGATTCTCCTCTTGACGAATGCAATGCCCCTCTAGCTCAACTGAACTACGATCACGTGGATATGGAGATTCACATATGTAATCGGTGGCTGAAATTAAAAAGATGGGGCGTACAACTCTTAGATGAATGTTCATCACCAATGACCAGACTTAGTAATCCTCATGTTTGTGAAGACAATTTCGTTAGTGAGAGTGAAGACAGTAAAGATAATAAAGAGTTTATTCTGGGTAAGCATTTAAGCAATAATCATGAATTGAACCTTTTATTTGATAAATCATGATACTATATAACTGACATTAATTTGTACAATATATCTTCAGATTTTTATAATTGCAGATTTCTGGGACTTTAGTGGTTGATTAACCCAACAAGAGAGACGTTTTCAGGTAACCAAAAAATCAAATAACTATCTTGTTTTAGTTACCACAGAGTATGGAAGCATTTTAGTTAGGAGTATCTATTCAATAGATTCTGTGACCGTACTTCGTATGTTTAGGAAGAAGAAGACACACAAAAGAGAAGAAGCAGAACAAAACAGAGAGCACGTGCGGAATAAAAGAGGAGAAGGATTAGTATAAATACATTTTCTCAATTGTTTTCTGAATTTCTATGTTTGTTAAATTTTGGCCATGAATTGGAGGATGAAATCTAGAGAGTGAAGCTCTGGAGATTCATCTATGGTATATAATAAAGTTTGTGGATATATGCACTTCTTTTTCTTATCAAAACCCCTTCACTTTTAATATATTTTTTGGTGAAATGTAATTTCTACAGCTTCGTATATTTTTTTTCTCATCACAAAAAAAAGCTAATTAATTTGCGTATTTGATAAATGAGGAATACTATTCAAAATATGTTCTTTTCCAAAAATAATTATTGTAAATATTTAAGCAATCTTTCTTCAATTCTACAGATATTTTTGTGATGAGAAAAAACATTTTAGCTACAGATGTCTCACTATTGTTTTCCATTGCATTGTCTTTCTCACATATTAAACACGGAGATATGATGGAGGGGTATATTTGTCATTTCGTAACTTTCTTTTAGTCGAGGACTTGGGAACTTCATTTTGAACAATTTCTTCATAAGCTTTTCTCTATAGTCATCGGAAAAACTTCCCGGCGATTCGTGGTAAGGTTTCCGTTAGATCCTTATGCTACTTTTTGCTTCGGTATGATCTGAATTGATAAGAAAATTGGGTATTATTCTCTCAAAAGTCTTAATTTTTCTCTTGCTGAACATGATCTTTCTAAATCTCCATTAGGGATATGCAGATGAGTAGAAAAAATATCAAATTTATAACTAAAATTAGGTAAAGCAAAATTCGATGATTTTGTTTAGTTGCACGCAAATTGATTTTGGTTTTTGATTTGGGAAAGCATTGAATGGTAGAATGGTGCTTTAAAAGTTTTAAATAATTTTATAAAATCCATAAAATAACTTCAAGTCCAATTAAAATCTCTAAGAATCCATAAAATCTAACCATATACATTGGTACGAAAATTCTCGGTTACACTTAGTGAGCTTCCTTCTCCTTTCCATGAAATTTGCATAACCAGTAGACTGGTTTGAAGTTTTTCCGAACTTCTTATAAGATAGTATTGTATGACAATTAGTTTTATAATATCTAAATCCTAGAATTTGCTCTTTAGAATTTGCTCTTTAGAGCTTTAAGGACCTTTTATCTTCAGATTCCTTTCAAAATTGGGTGAGTTTTTTATAACTAAATATGAGTGTAGTCTTTATGTTTTTACATGGATTTACAGAAATCTTAATATAAGTTTTGTTTTCGAAGAATATTACGTATATTTATAGACAATCATTTTATATATTTATTTAAAAGTCATATTTAATTATTATGAATTTTTTTGTAGTAACCTTTTTATGTACGACTACGTATTTTCACTATGATCTTACTAAACATTTTTCATTCTATAGAATATTATGTTTCAATGGTTCTGTATTTTACTAAAAATTTAGTATATAAAACAAGATAGTTAATATACATAACACAAAAAGTGATAAAACAAGATTAGTTAATATACATAACACAAAAAGTAATAAACAAGATAAATATTTGTAAACGCGTTCAAAAATAAATTGATAAGTAAATAAAATTGTTAGAAATAGTCAATAGAAAGTCTTCCATGCAATTATCATTACCATTTATTATTGCTACTTGTTTTGGGCATATACATTGGTTACACTTAGTCAGCTTCCTTCTCATTTCCATGAAATTCACAGAACCAAAAGACTCTTTTAAAGTCTTTACTTAACACTCTGAACTTCCAAGAAATATTTTTCTTTATTTTGCTTAGCCTAATGGCTTCTTCTTCTTCCTCTTCCCGTAATTGGGTATATGATGTTTTTGTGAGCTTTAGAGGGGAAGACGTCCGCAAAACTTTTTTGAGCCACTTTCAAAAAGAGCTTGATCGGAAATTAATCAAAACTTTTATAGACGAAAAGATCGAAAAAGGCCAGTCGCTTGATCCTGTGCTTAAACAAGCGATCAGGACTTCAAGAATTGCGGTGGTGCTGTTTTCGGAAAACTACGCATCATCCAGTTGGTGCCTAGACGAGTTGGTGGAGATTGTAAAATGCAAAGAAGAATTGGATCAAGTGGTTATACCAATTTTCTAGGGTTTAGATCCAACTCATGTCAGGAAACAAACTGGAAAATTTGGACAAGTTTTTGCAAAGACTTGTCAGAAAAAATCAAAGAATGAAACAAAACTTTGGCGACAATCCTTGACCAAAGTAGCAAATCTATGCGGAAATCATCCTCAAAACTGGTAAAACTTTATATATATCTATTATTTTTGTTTTTATAGTTCTTGGCATGTGACTACTCATTGTTCGTATGTGTGAAATGATTTATTCATCTTGTTAGGTCTAACGAAGCAAAAATGGTCGAAGAAATTGTCGACGATATCTTGGGTAAAATACTGAACTTAATTCCACGAAAGGAGTTTGAGAACTTTGTCGGAATGGAAGATCATATTGCAGAGATGAATGCATTATTGGACTTAGAATCTGAAGAAGTGAGGATGATTGGGATCTGGGGCTCTTCAGGAATTGGCAAAACTTCTATTGCAAGAACGTTGTATAGTCAACTCTCTCATCGGTTCCAATCTAAGATTTTCATAGACAAAGCGTTCGTATCTAACGTTATGAAAAAGTATGAAAATGCCAATCCTTACGACCCAACGTGAAGTTGCATTTGGTAGGAAGTTTCTTGTCTGAAATTTTGGACAAAAGAGACATTAAGATAGATTCTTTTGACGCAGTGAGACAAATGCTGAAACACCATAAAGTTCTTATCTTTATTGATGATTTGGATCATCAAGAGGTTCTAGATACTTTGGTTGGTCAAACTCAATGGTTTGGATGTGGGAGCCGAATCATTGTGATTACAAAAGATAAACAGTTTTTAAGGGCCCATGGTATTGACCATATTTATGAGGTACGTCTCCCATCTGATGAGCTTGCTCTTATGATTTTTTGTAAATCGGCTTTTGGAAAATACCTTCCACCTGATGGCTTGATGGAGTTTGCTTCTAAAATTTCACTGAGTGCCGGCAATCTTCCTTTGGGTCTTCATGTTTTGGGTTCCTATGTAAAGGGTAGAAAGAAAGAATACTTGATTGAAATACTGCCATGCCTTCTAAAAGGTTTGAATGGTGACATTATGAAGACACTACGAGTCAGCTATGATGGATTAGATAACGAAAACCATAAAGCCTTATTTCGTCACATTACATGCCTTTTCAATGGTGGAAGAGCCAGTGACGTCAAGCTGCTACTAGCAGACAGTGACATAGATGTTACTATAGGTTTGGAAAACCTTGTTGATAAGGCTCTCATACATATAAGAGATGGTTTTATTGAGATGCACTCTTTGCTACAAAAAATGGGAAAAGAAATCGTTCGTGCACAGTCCAACGAGCCTGGAGAACGAGAATTCCTAGTGGATGCAAAGGATATATGTGATTTACTGGAAAATAATTCTGTAAGTTTTCTCATGCTCTTTCATATATCATTCTGTAAGATTAAAAGCATGTCATCCAGAAAATTTTAATGATTTTATAATCTCAGGGTACCAACAAGGTTTTAGGTATTGCTTTGAAAATGGATGAGATGAATGAATTACATGTACATGAGAGTGCCTTCAAGAAGATGCCTAATCTGCGTTTTCTAAATGTTTACACTCAAAAATGGGATAAGGAGTGGCCTTTACCACAAAGACTTAGATGGTTAAGGTTTGACCAATACCCAGGGAGATGTCTGCCTTCTAGATTTTGTACTAAAAACCTTGTTAAGCTTAAAATGTGGGATAGCAAACTAGAAAGACTTTGGGAGGGAGTTCAAGTAAGTATTATCCTAAATTTTCAAATTTTTTTTTATAAAAAAGAAATGCTCATTTTATTTGTTACTGGACATTTTTAAATTTTAACTGATGTGCTCAAGGAAATGGGCTCAAGGAAATGGACTTGAGTGGATCTATATATTTGAAAGAAATCCCAGATCTTTCGAAGGCCACAAATCTCGAGAAACTTTCTCTTCGGAATTGCTGTAGTTTGGTGGAACTTCCTTTTTCTATTCAATATCTCAATAAGCTAGAGGAATTAAACATGTTTAGATGCTTTAGTCTACAGACTCTTCCCAACGTAATCAATCTCCAATCTCTTAATACACTTGAATACCCATGGTTGAATAGTTTTCCTGATATCTCAACCAACACCTCAACACTCTGGCTAAGCCAAGACGATATTTTGAGTGGAGGGTATATTGGAATGAACAGAGAGAAATTATGGGCAAGAGCGCAGGTATGTATTTAACTTTACCTTTTAATAAGAAATTAATGTCTTGAATAAAAATGTCTTTTGAACTAAAAAAAACAAATGAAATGTTTTTGAAAAAATAATTGGGGAAGTATCATTGTAATTATTAACATATTATCTAGGTATTTTTCTTTTTAAATATAAGTATATATTGTCATTCGTTAGTAAAATAAGGGATATCGATCTATTTCCCCTTGTAAGTTGCATATAACATCAGTTTCACATGAACTTTAGGCATAGTTTTATTTCCACCTATTTTAGCTTAAAAAACCTTATTACCCTCAAATCAAATATCAAATTCATATTTACACACGGTTTGAAATTTGAATAAAAAAATTTCCACAAACCATAAAATTGGTTTTCTATAGACCAGCTAACTGTAAACCAAAACATTTAACCAAATGACAGAATTTAAACCAATTTTAAACCCAGTTACATCTATCCTAAAAAACAATCAAAAATAAACAGTGGAGAAATAGTGAACTAAACTCAATTGATAAAACCTAGCTATAAATTAGTTTCACTTCATTTTGTTCTACTAGACTAATCGCAAAATCAAAACAGAAATATAAGAAAGGTCAAGATCTAAGAAGCACCAAATCACAACCAAAGGGTAAGGAAAAAATTCTTATCTTACCCAGTAAGAACCAAAACTCAGAAAGACAAAGATTAGATCTAGAATTCTTTTAAAGTATAAAACAACAATAATTTGATGATAATAGATATTTTAACTTTTTCATTACATTTTTTCTCAAATTTTATTTTTCTTTTCTTTTATTAGAATCTCAAAATGTAAAGCTCGAATTATTTTTTGAAAATTACACACTTAATTTAGTTTATCATATTTATTTGTTTTTAAATACAGTAGTAGACCCTTAAACACATAGATGAAGAATGTGAACTAACACATAGACCCTTAAATCTAAGCAATAATTTCAATGTATTTTTTTTTCAGCCTTACTCATTAAGGGTATTGTATCTCTTGTTTATCCCAAGTTTGGTGGAGCTTTTTTCTTCTATTAAGAATTTCACTCAACTTGAGAAATTGGATATATTTGAGTGCATAAACCTGGAGACTCTTCCCACCGACATCAACTTTTGTTCTCTCCGTGTTCTTAGTTTCCAAGGATGCCCACGGTTAACGATTTTTCCAAATATCTCAACTAACATTGAAGAACTCGATTTATCAAAAACAGGGATAGAAGAGGTTCCTTGGTGGATAGAGAACTTCACTAAGCTCGAAACCATAACAATGACGGAATGCAATAATTTAGTATGTGTATCCTTAAACATTTATAAACTGAAACTATCATTGGCTGATTTTCGATGGTGCAAGGCATTGAGTGAAGCTAGCTGGAATGATCATCCAATTGCAATTGATGAGGTATTATCAGGTGTAGAAGTGCCTTTGCATTTCATTCACCAGACTACTGGATACTCTTTGACCAATATCCCTCTACGTCCCACTTCTCTCTCTCAACAATTATTCAAATTTAGAGCTTGCGTGGTGGTTGTTTTCTACTCTGAATATATTGAGGATATAGTTAGCCATATGGAGGATATCGATTTCGATGTACGTTGTGATTTTAAAGACAGACTTGGAAACAGTTTCCTTTGGGTTAGTAAGAACAAAGTGTTCATTAGTTATGGAAGGGATAGTGTGGGGTTTGTATTGGATTATCTTATTCCTCTTGACGAATGCAATGCCCCTCTAGCTCAACTGAACTACGATCATGTGGATATGGAGATTCACATAAATTATTGGTTGGTGAAATTAAAAAGATGGGGTGTACAACTCTTAGATGAATGTTCATCACCAATGAACGAACTTAGTAATCCATACAAAGTTCCTCATCTTTGTGAGGACAATTTGGTTAGTGACAATAAATACAATGAAGAATGTATTCAGACAATTGAGAAGAGACAGGGAGAAACCGGATGTCTGGGTAAGCATTAAGCATGAATTGAACTTCATACTCTATTTCTGTACAATATATCTATAGTTTTTTTTTTTCATTTTTTGCAGATTTCTGGGAAAAGCAATTCAAGAAAATGTTCTCGTGTGTCAGAAATTTTTTTTAGGAAGAAAAAGATACACAAAAGAGAAGAAGCAGAACAAAACAGAGCACATGCGGAATAAAAGAGGAGAAGGATTGTTTTATGAACTTTTATGTTTGATAAATTACGGTTATGAATTGGAGGGTGAATTCTAGAGAGTGAAGCTCTGGAGATTCATCTATGGTGTGTAATACAATTCGTGGATAAAAATATTAATATATAACAATAATGGAGTGAAGTGTAGTTTGTGTAGTTTGTGCAGTTTCAAATGAGAGGTCTATTAAGTTTTACTGCAGCATATTTACAAAGGCAACATATTTGAGTAATCAGTTGAAAAAGATAAGATGATGAAAAATCATGAGATAATACATTGGTGATAAGGAAAGGATGTGAGTCCAAACGGGTATAGTCGAGTGGTAGAACGATATTTGGGAAAGCGTTGAACACATTCTCCCCAGGTTAAAACCTCTTTCAAAACTAAATATCATATTCATAACCTTGAGGAAAATAGGGGGTTAATGTTGAATTAAGCTTGTAAGTAGTAACTTGTTGAGTAAGTTACTAATTAGATAAGATTAAGTTTGTTGTGATTAGGATTTATCTATTCATACTTTCCTATCGTGAAAAGGAAAAAGCTTAGTCTTGTCTATAAATAGGGAGATACCAAAGTGTGGTAGAACCTAAGAGAGAATTTGAGATTTGTAAGTTTAGGTTTTGAGGAAGTTTCCTAAACTAATAAAGAAGAGATAGTTCTTTATAATTCTTGAGTTCTTAACATTCGATTGCTTTAGATACAACATCGATGCATTGAAATGTAATTTGTGCAGCTTCATATGAGGTCTATTAAGTTTTATTGTAGCATGTTTACAAAGGCTACGTACGTATGTGAGTAATCAGTTGAGAAAAAACAAAGCTGATGAAAAATCACGAGACAATACATTGGTAATGAGGAAAGAATGTGTGCCTATACGGTTTGTGGTCAAATGGTAGAATGAGATTTAGGAAAGCATTGAACTCGTTCTCCTCGGGTTAGAACCTATTTCAAATTTAAATATCATAACCATGTGGAAAACAGAGGTTTTCCTCATGATTTCTCCTGGCCACGAGATTAGCCGGATCTCATGGTCTATTTATATGAGAACTAGATAAGAAGAAAAGTCTGTGCTTAGACAATTTTATCTCTAAGTAATAATTTCATTTTTTTCAGCCTAACTCTTTAAAAAGATTGTATTGTGGCATACTAATGTAATGAGTGTTTTTATTAAGTACAATGCTTGTTGGCTTCCTTTGCTTGCCAAATACTCTGAGTCATCAGTTAGTGAAGGGCCTTTGGTCCCTCCTCTTGACTGTGAATGGATTTGGCATTGCCACAGGCTTAACCCAGTAAGTTAATAAAGGCAAAAACTTTGACTTTGCTAGTGGATGTTTTGAGTTAATTATGTATAATGTTTTAATCCAGGTGAGGTATAAGTCTGACTGTGAGGAATTTTATGGGAAACTTCTTGACAATTCTGGAGTTGTATCTTCTGTTAATGAGAACTGCAAATCGAAAACTGAAGCTTTATGGGAAGAGTTGTATCTGGAGGAACCTTATGACTTAGACTTGAATAAGGTAGACTCAGAGAAAATCTCTGAGATATCTTCAACTCTTGAGAAATTCACCAAATATAATTTAGTTTCAGCTGTAAAGAGGCAAAACCCATTCTACTACCAGGTATAACTTTACAGTGATTTATGATTTAAATCATCAGAACCGCAAATATGGATGTTTTCTTATTATGATACTGTTATTGTTTTCTTGGCCACAGGTTTCGAGATCCCATGTAAACAATGACATTTTTCTACAAGAAGCTGTTGCTCGATATAAGGGGTTTATTTATCTGATTAAGAAGAACAGAGAAAGGTCCTTAAATCGGTTTTGTTGTTCCAACTTATGATGTTGATCTTATTTGGCACACACATCAGTTGCATCCAGTCTCTTACTGTGATGATTTGAAGAAGGTAATTGGTAAGGTGTTGGAGCATGATGACACAGATTCTGACCGAAGCAAAGGTAAGAAGCTTGATAACGGTTTTTCTATGACTACTGCTCAATGGGAGGAGACATTTGGTACTAGGTACTGGAAAGCCGGTGCGATGTATAGAGGCAAAACACCTAGACCTGTCACAAATTCTCCTTATGCTTCTGATGTTTTGGCCAAAGAACCAACTGCAAAAGAGGATTTCCAGAATTTAATCCAATTTCCAGAGGTGGAAGCTGTTGAGGTATTTCTATTTTTGTTTCTTCGGGAATGTCTCTTACATGTATTGAGGTAATTGCAGTTGTGTGATCTTTTTGTATCATCCAGGTTCTTTTGGAGATTACTGGGGTCAGAAACTTACCAGATGGACATAAGGGAAGGCTCTTGGTTATGTTCAGTAAGACCCAGCCTGATTCTCTTTTCAATGCTGAACGTAAACTGACCATTTTATCCGAGCTTTGCTACAAACTTGTCTCCTCCTCACCGTCTAAGATATCAGTTTCAAGGGAGCCTAAAAACTTGGGTTTTGCTTCTCTGTCACTAAAGGAGTTTCTGTTTCCAACTATTACTCAACTCTCTGTTGAAAAGTGGCTGGAGTTAACCCCCAGTAAAGGTAGCAAAGCAGATGAAACACCCATAAGCCTGCGAGTCGCTGTCTCGTTTACTCCACCAATACACAGTCCATCAGTTTTAAACATGGTTCAATCAAGACCGTCATACAAAGGATCTTGCTTCTTTCCTATCAAGGGAAAGTCCCATCTTGCTAAGAACTCAACACACATCGTTGATGAAACCCAAACAGAGGTGATCAGACTCGAAATGAGGTATGGTATTGTAGCCAAGACAACATTTTGTCGTGCATAATAAACACATTAATTGATTCTCCTATGGCTATGAAAACTCAAACCATGATTTTACATTCTTGCTTTCTCATGTTTTAGTAGCTCTACTGATGGAGCCACACTTAAAGATGATCAAAGACAAGTGATTGGCGTGATAGACTCTGGCAAAACTCATGTGCTTGCAGAAAGTACTGGTAGTTTCTGGTCTTTGTTGGACTCGAAATGGTCCCTTAAGCAATCAAACACCACTGCTATTAATCGGCTCTTTGAGCTTTTGGGTCTTCGAGTGGTATATTTAACCATTTCACTCCAACAATACACGATTTAATCATCTTGTTTGACAATATTATGAACTTCAGTAATGCAATACTTTTCAATTGCTTTACAGGTGAAAATCTTTATTGGCAGAAAGCTAGATTATGAACCAAAACACTGCGCAAACCTAAAAGTGATCAAGATTTCATGACTCTTGTGGAATTCTCTAAGAAATATCCATATGGAAAAGCTGTGGGATTGAAAATTGGTTCCATTGAGGCAAGTGTGGAACTTTGATTTAATTCAGAATTCAACTTTATTCTTTTGCCTTTTCCATACTCATTTGACTCTGTTAATCGATATGCAGGCGAAAGAGAATTGGTTGGCTTTGCCTGGAATCATATCTGCTTTCATACTCAATACTGTTCTGAAGAAAGGAGTATTACATGGCTTTAATGCCACAACCAAAGAAATAACGGAGGAAAAGATTAAACTTGTTTCTGCGGTAGGAAGAAAGTGGAGATAAATACTACAGGCTCTGAGACTGCAGCTGTTATCATAGCTCCTGAAAAAGGCAGCGGTTGTGGTGGTGACTGTAACGGTGAATGTGGAAACATGATGAAAGCAGCTAATGCTAGCTGTTGCGGCAGTGGTTGCAGTGGAGAATGCAGAGAAATTATGAAAACAACTACTAATGCTAGCGGCTGGGGCAGTGGCTGTAGCGGTGAATGTGGAGACATGGTGAGAGCAACAAAAGCTAGCGGCTGCGGTGGTGGTTGTAGTGGTGAATGTGGAGATCTGGTGAAACATCAGAAAACGCTAGCGGCTGTGGAAGTAGTTGTAGCGGAGAATGTGGAAAATATGGTGAAAGCATTAAATGCTAGTGGCTGTGGCAGTGGTTGTAGTGGAGAATGCGGAGGAAACATGGTGAAAACAGCAGTAAATGCTAGTGGTTGTGGCGGTGCTTCTAGTGGTGAATGTGGAGACATGGTGAAAGCAGCTAGAGCTAGAGGTGGTGGTGATTGTGGTAGTGAATGCAGAGGAGATATGGCGAAAGCAGCTAAGCTAGCGGTTGTGGTGGTGGTTGTAGTGGTGAATGCGGAGGAGACGTGGTGAAAGTAGCTGAAGTTAGCGGTTGCGGTGGTGGTTGCAGTGATGAATGTGGAGGAGACATGGTGAAAGCAGCCAAAGCTAGCGGTTGTGGTGGTGGTTGTAGCGGTGAATGTGGAGGAGACATGGTGAAAGCAGCATAATCTGGTGTGGTGGGCATGAAGTTTGTTCTAAGTTAAGTAAATAAAGTGGCAGAGCAAACGCCTTAACGACGTCGTTTGTGATCTAATAGTTGATTGCAAACCAGTAAAATTTATAAGAAGTTTGTTATTTGTGAATTTTATCTTGTAGTCTTCCTGTGAACAGCAGTATAAATATAAGTTAAAATATAAGAACTTTGTCTACATATATTAAACAAGTCTTTTATCTACATATATTAAACAAGTCTATTGAACTACCTTAAGCGCCATTGAGTTCGATCAGTTTTTGGTTTTAAAAATATGGTAACTACATAGGTATCAACTAAAATTTGGTTAGATTTTAAATAGGTACCTGAAACGAAAACCTAAATAATTTTGATTTTCGTATGGTTTGGTATTAATGGTTACGTATAATCAAAAATAACCAAAAACCCGAAATTATTTGTGTAATAGTTAGTATAATAGTAACTAAAACTAACCAAAGAACAAAACAATAATTAGTACAAATTAATTTTAGTTACTATTTGGTTCTTTTCAGTTTTTGATTAAAAACCAAACCAAAATCGAGGTACCAAACTATTGAAACCGAAGGGTTTCAAACCGTCTACCTGTTTTCAACCTCCAGCCAGTAAAGTATTTGTGGGGACATATAATATAATATATATAAACATATGCATACTCTTCTAAAAATGAACATTGTTCAACGGTTTGTGGTCATTATTATATTATAGAGGGTGTAGACAAACCTTCAAGCCATTCAATGTTTTGCATTTTGGGAAAGTGGACAAAATGTGAAAGTATGATTGCTTTGTATTTATTTATGGGGAATGTAGACGTGGACAGTTTATACATTCTGAGATTCTGTTTCATCACTTACCACTTCTCCCAAAACAATATCATCTTCAAAGGAGATTGCGAGTTGGTGGTCTCCTTTTCCACTAAACACATTTTGAGATGAAGGGGTCCGTTTAAAGGAAACTTCTTCTCATTGCTATTTTGCAAGGTATATGTGTTTACAAACGTATACTCTCTTTGTCCCAAAATAATTGATGTTTTGGAGAGAAATATTTGTATCAAATTATATCATGTTTTCAATTTTTAATACAAAATTAATTTTATATTTATTTGTTTTGACTATTTATATTCTTTAGATTGATTTTCTATTGATTGAATAATCATTAATTAAATTAAAAATAATAATTTAAATTTTAAAAAAAAGAATTAAATAAATTTTTAATTTGTGTGCAAAAACTTTAACATCAATTATTTTGGGATAGAGGGAATAATCATTTATATAATTGTTCCCCGTTTTCTACTTAGATATTCTCTTAAAAAAAATCCACAATAATCTTACTAGTATAGTTCCTCGTACTATATTTGACTTTTCTTCCCGTATATTGTTGCAGAAGAAACTTTGCTTATCATGACATAATGCATGGTGTTTTTAGGAAACACATCTTTGTTCATGCAGCTGAATTGAATTGTGTGTTTCACCTAGCATGAAAAATTGTTTAGTCACATTCATCTATTGCTGGAAACCTTCCATAAATTTGTATGCATCATTCGTATTTGATATAGCTAATAAGTAAGGAACAATATCCTCAGTTTCTCGTTTCTCAAATTGTAAAATGTCAAAGATAGTTTGTAAGACGTGGAGAAAAAGAGAGAATCTTGCTTAGTCATTTGCAAGAGTTACTAACTCCTTGAAGAATTGGATGAAAGCTCTGTGTGTAGCTTGTCCTTGGTCTTTAGTTTTTTATGGGTATTGATGTTGCATGTATGCTCCCTACCACTAAATCTTTTGATGTACCAACTTGTTTGTTGAGCATTATTGTAAGAATTACATCCTTATTTTTCAAAGATTTTTAATGTTGTATCTTTAGATGTTGAAGAAAAAAACTACATTATTTTTGTCCCAATGATAATCCTCATTATTTTTGTACCTCTTATCCTTTTTCTTGAGAAAGCAATAAGGACCGATTGAAATAAACCGCAATAGACTTGTGTTTATATATTTTCTCATGGGCTATCACGGTTGTCCTATCTTTTGGTTATGGTAGATCAAGTCGTGCAATGTCATATAACACAAGCATAAGAAAATACAGACCAACTTAATATTACTATCTTGAGTATTTTCACTAGAGTAATGTCGGCACCCCGTCTTCAATGGACACGCATAGCAATTAGGTTTTACTTTTGTGCTAAATCCGCAAAAGATATGAATGTTCCCGAGCCACTTTAAGATGTTACCATTTCACAAACAGAACAAAAATTTCTAAAAACACATGATATATGTTCCAAGTGTTTTTCTGAATGTAATCATATGGTAATGTAGCTCGTCCCTAAAAATTATAGGATCCAGTAGAGTTACTAAGAGGGGTGGGGGGTTAGTATATGTTATGCAAAATCAATTTTTTTTTACTTAATTAGAAGGTTTGTTGGTCAAGCTTGCAGAGTTGTGGCCAGAGGTATTTTTGAATTGATTCTAATATTGGGTACCTGAACATAATTATTAGCTTGCTTACATATTGTAATATTTCATGTTTCCTTTCAGTTTTAACAAGGATCTTTTGATGAATTGCTTACAGCTCTACAAGATGCATTTGCAGCTCGTCAGGTAGTGGCTGTAAGGGAAATCATCCTAGTCTTAGTGTTATATGTCCAACTTCGGTACCAACCTTCATTTTAAAAGACAAAATATCTGATATCTCTATTGCATATTTATTAGGTTGGAGTATTATATTATTCACTAACCGGAAATGCAATCTGGTGTAATGACAGAAATCTAAAATACTCCACACTTTTCAGTCCTAACCCGTTTATGCTGGATACTCCCTGCAACAATTAGTATTCACGTCACTTTGTTTCACCCATGAATGCTATGGAACTATATGATATCTATAACCTAAAGTGTTGTAAATAGCCACTCCAAATCAAATATACATTATAAATTTTTCTACTATAAATATACATTATAACTTTTTTAATTAATGCTAGATAAATTAATAAAGTTTTCTTGTTTCAAATCAGGCTTATATAAAATTTAGCAAAATTTGATAAAATAATATAATAATATTTTTAAATAATTATTTAAATATATTGTCTCATAATATTATAAATTAATAATTATAAATTTTATGTATATATAGTTAAGATAATTTAATAACTTATGTATCTGTAGTTTTCCACATTACATCAAAATTATATAATGTTATTATTTTGATATATATACAAAAGAACATAAAATAGTTTTATAAATAAAACTGACAATTTTTGATAAACTACGTATTATTATGAATTAACTAAGTTACAACATTATTAATTTATGTTGAACCAAAATCTATCAAAAGTTGTGAAGAAATCTTAAATACTACTTTAAACCTATTTCTAGTTGGGCCTTCATTTAAACTGTTTTTACCAATCGTGGTCTTAATTTTGGAACGAGAGCTAAAATGAAACTTCAGAATTCTTACACGTGTCATCCTTTCATTACATAACCACACGTGACTTACATACGACCACACGCACAGGATCTTTGACTTTTATCATTAGACACGTGTCACTTACATGTTCATCTTTCTTAATCCTACGGCTATGACTTAATTATGCTGATTAATGGCTAAAATTGTTATTAGTTTTATGATTAATTAATTTTAAACATAATTAAATAGAAATGTGACCGGCATAAGAGGAAGCATTGGGTCCCACTGTCGTCGCACTTCCCCGCAATATCTGTGGCTCCAAGATAAAAGTTTTTGTCTTTTTTCTTTTTTTTCTAAAATATTGGATCTGATCCATAGCCTAAACTCTATTTGTATTAATCTTTTTTTTAAGATACCATAATGCAGCAGGTAGAAATTGAATTTTAGTGTCAAATTATTAGTTGAATCATCCTCACCACTAGACTGAGAACAATTCCGTAGATAAAAGTTTTTGTCTATTTATTTTTTTTTTTTTCTTGTGTTAAATTTATTATTTTCTGTTTTTTGTAAAGTAGAAAACAATTATACCCATTACGGATTTTATGAGATTATTAGTTATAATAATCGTTTCACGAGTATAATGATTCTGTTAGTGATCAGTAAATTGGGATCTTTTATAATCATTTAGAATTATGATGATTCTGATTCATTTGGGCTATCTTGTTTTCAAGGTTGAAGGTTAGCTTTCTTTTATATAAAATATTTTATTGTTATAATTGGATCGAAAATATTATGCTTTTAGAATTATAATAAGACAAATTATAAAAATATATGGTTAACCATTAATCCAACATTGCAAACTCATTTAAAAATAAAATCATGATTTTTAAATAATTTTAGTTAAACATCAGATTTTGTAGGGGTAAATCAAAAAAAGATGTTTTCTAGAACAACTTTTTCTAAAACTTCTAAGAAAAATATTACGCTATGTGTATGAAAAATTTCTTTTGGTCATCTCCAATAATGACTTCTTTCTTCTAATGATTTCTTTTTTTTTGATAACTGTTTCTTCTAATGATTTGTTCGCAAGTAGTCAATTTATTTGAAGAAAAAAATATGTACACAATGAACATTTACAAAATATACTTAATTGGCCAAATTGTAGTCCTTAAAATTTGCTATATTAGGATGAAAGTTGAAATGAAAAGACCTATATTGATTTTCTTTTCTTTTTTTGGGATTCTTTTAAAAGTAAAATGTATAAAAAGAATATGATTGTGAGATCCCACATTATATTGGGACGATCAATATTATAATTAACTAGTTATGTACCTATGCGATGTATACATGTATTAGAAAAAAGTAAGTTTGATATATATATGTACACGTATTGTATTTTGATAATATTTAAGAATTCCCATAATTACTAATTTATGAAACTCAACTTTACATCATAGTGTGTATATATGTATCTTGTTGTTAATTTTTGAAACTCGACTTTATATAATAGGATTTGAAACCCTTCTTTATATAATAAGATACTAAAAAATATAAATTATTAATTTAACACATGGAAAAATTCTGTTGATTACTAACTTTGAAACTCAACTTCATATAATATGATTTTATAATTGTGAAGTGATATTGGTCTAGTGGCATGTGGTAACTCCATTGAAGACATGTATTATCTCACACCGGAGATCGAGTATCACTGTCTACATTATGTTGGAACTTGGCTAATGGGTCGGCCGGTTGTGGCTCAGTGTTGACAAAAAAAAGATTTTATAATTATAAATATAGATATTTATTTATAATTTTTCTATGTTAGGATTGTGAAAAAAGATATATATTTGGTGATAAATATAATATTTGAAATAAAAAGATTTTTTAACATATATAAAAATAATACAAATTTTTGGATCATTGGATTAGATAAGTGGATGAATTCTGTTGATTACTAAGTTATGAAACTCAACTTTATTTTTATTTTTTTGTCAACGAAACTCAACTTTATTTTTATTTTTTTGTCAACGAAACTCAACTTTATATATACGTAAAAAAATACTGTAAGTATATAAGAATACTGTAAAATTTTAGATCATTAAATTTGACACGTAGAACAATCTCGTTGATTACTAAATTTAAAAACACAATTTTATATAATAGGATTTTAAAAAGAGATAAATATTCCACGGTAAATATAAATACTTGAAACAAAAAATATATTTTAAAATATATATAAATAAAATAAAATTTTGGATCATTATATTTGATATGTAAAATAATCTTGTCGATTACACACTTTTTAAACACAATTTTATCTAATATGATTAGGATTTTTTTGTAAAAACTATGATAATATTTACAATTCTATATATAAATTTATTTTTATTTTATATTAATATGAGATCAAAAAAATTATAATTATAAATATCGACAGTTTCATGAAATAGTATATATGCTTGTTCATGTATATATATAGCAATTATTATTCACAAATTTCTTTTTAGATTATGATACTTTTTAGATTAAAAATATCTATATAGATAAATATTTAGTAATAGAGAGATATATCGACAATTCTTCTCTATTAGAATATTTTTTTGTTAAGATTATTAAAATATTAGATTTGGCATGTAAATGAATCTTGTAATAAGTAAATTTTAGAAATCATACTTCCAATAATTATATATATATTAAGATTATAAAAATATTTACATATTTTTTGTAAATTCAATTTTTAATTATATTCTTTTAAATATAGATAATTATCTTCTATTAGATTTTATTTTTATTTTATAATTAGTAAAAGATAAAAGAAAATTATTATTTTTTATTTTTTGTGTTAGGATTGTGAATAAAAATAAATAATATATTTTAAAAATTTATTTTAATTTATTTTAATATATAAATATGAAAAAAAATTTGATCATTGAATTTAATACGTGGAAGAATCCTGTTAATTAGTAAATTTGAGAAATTGTAATTTATATAATAAGATTTACAACAAATATATAAAGTGCATAAAGTCTTCTTAATTTTTTATGGCATCATAGCTTATTTGGATTTTATTCTATTTCGGAAAAATAGTTATGGTTTTAAATTATAATTAAAAAGAAGATTTTCTGCAAATTAGTTATTTAAATAATAATTCTTTTAGTTTTTTTTATTTTTCACAACTTTACTATTATTTATTATAAAAAATAAAAATTACGCCAAAAATTATAACATACCATCATTAATTATATAATTTTAAAAATTATGATAGAAAATGTACATGATTATATATGATTGTTAAGACTTTTCAAAAATACATTTATTGTAATTATATTATTTATTATTTTTATTTTGTTTGGTCGAATTATTTTATTCATGGAAAGTAAAATTGTAAAAGAAATAAATTTAAAGTTTTTAAATGAAAAAAACAATGTAAAAACAAAAGAAACAAAAAGGGGGAGACAAGAAGGTGATAATAATATTACAACGGGACTGTGACGTATGAAATGAAAGAAAGGAAGCTGCGGGTGATGATGAAATTAGGTGACAGGCATGTCAAAGAGAAATGTGTGTGTGCAGCTGCAAAGCCTGATTTGTTTGTTTCTCTTCCATGTAAGCGTGCTTCCTTCAAACGTGTCTCTTTGATCATGACTGTCTAAATACTAAAATACAACTTCACTTCTTTTTCTTTAAAATACTATATACATAATACTAGTTTTAATATTACTATTATTTGTTATTATTCGTTTTTATATTGATCGGATTAATTAGTGATTCTGTTTGAACAATATGGTTGAAAAATAAACAATTAAAATAAAATTTATTTGAAAATGGTAAATAACGATTGGCGAAAGAGGTTTTTGATAAATGTCATTTAAAAATTAAAGTTGATAGGTAAAAATGCAACGATTACATAATGTAATTAGAGAAAATTAGTAAAATAAAATTTTATTTAATTAAGTATTTTGGAAATGATGCATAACACATCTAATTTAACATTTTTAAAATAAAAATAAAAATCTCTCGCAATAAATATTATTTCAAAAATAATAGTAGCATAATGTTAAATGATTATTAAACTGCAAACGACTGTCCGAACATCTATAAATTAGTCTATTTGGAAATAATATTTCAAATGCTTAAATACTAGTCTTAATCATTAATTTCAAATGAAATATTGATTAGTAATAAAATAAACATATCATTACAAACAAATGTTTGAATGCTTGTAATTATATAAATATCGCTTCACTACTATTTTATGTAACTAGATTTAGTTTTAAGTCTAGGTTGGTCTTGATATCTGCCGGGAATTCATAACTACCATAGTATTAAATAAATTTCTTACAAAAACTCACTTGATTTCGATTTTCCGAGGCCTTTTTCTTTACAAAAATAATAATGGAGTCTTTGTTTCCATATTTGAGTCTTCACTAATGGTTTTAGTTTGGTTATTAGTTATTTTGGTTCCTGTTATTGATTTGGTTATTAATTATTATTAGAATTTAACGATTTAAATAACTTTTAATAAACTAAATGGTTGTTTTCAGGTAGTATTTAGTTTAGTAACAGGTAGTAAGTCTATTTTAGGCAGACGTACTTATATATTCAGGGATCGAGTATCACTGCTTACATTATGTAGAAACTTAACTAATGAACTGGTCAATTATGGTCCAATGTTGATAAAATAAAAAAATTAAATAATTGTTTTTTTTAATTTGAGTTCAATCGACAAGATTCAATCTATAACATTTTTCTGAAAATATCATGTCGAACACATACGACTACATAGAATCAAATTCGAATAAAAAATAATAAAAATAAAATTCAACCATTTGACCAAAACATTTTTCCCTAAACAATTGATTTTAAAGTGATTGAATTATAAATATAAATAATTGAACGCATAAAATCAAGGGGTTGTTTTCTTTTTCTTAGTGTATTTTGTATTAAATAAAAATTTTGCTTTGCTATTTGAATAATTTATTTTTCTTACGAATCAGAATTTTTTTTAAAGTATTAGTTTTTTTAATTTACCATCTCTAACTATTTTATCTCCTATTTTATTGGTTTACCGCTTAAAATTTTTTAATCTTGTTTACATGAATATGATTTAGTGGTATAGTAAGACCCGAAAACGTGTTGACAACATTCTCACAGGATTCAAATCTCTCTACAAACAATGTTACAACTTTGTGGAAAACAAAGATTTTTACATCATTCTTTCTTGCATCGAGATTAATCATATCTCATAACCTGTTATCCGAGAACAAACTAAGAAAAAAAGTCTATCCGACCAAGTTTGAAATTCATATTGTCAGCTGAACCAAAATGTAATAAAAGAAATTGTTACTTTTTAAAAATTGACCACTAATCAAATTCATAAGTTTGGTTTTGCTGGCTTACCTCCACGCAAAAAAATTTAGGGGAGACTAGGCATATAGGATACCCGTTTGGGTTCGGATCGAATCTATTAGAATTTCAGATTTTTAGGTTTATACATATAAAATATGTTCGAGTATTTTAGAATTTTGGATCAGATTTAATTTGGTATATTTCGGTTCGGATCGGATTCGATTCTTATAAAATATCCTATTTCAGATCGGATTCGGTTCATGTTCAAGTATTTTTATCTAAATATTTCGGATGTCCATTCGAGTTTCGGTTTTTACCCATCAGATTCAGATACCCAAATTTTCATAATATAAACCCCGTCCGAATATTTTGTTGGATTCGATTCAGTTCAGTTTTTCTAAATTTAGGTTAGATTTGGATTGGATTTCGGACAGCGGATATTATACCTAGTCCTAGGGGAAACAATAATAAAAAAACGATAAATATGGTGGTCACATTTATAAACAACCAGCCGGCAAAACCAAGTTCAATTGCTGCGTTCTTGTCTATTCTTTCCTCTCTCGCTCTCCTTTTTTTGTTTTTTATTTATTAAACCAGTACTTAATTAATACTTTTAGTAATTAATCCATTGTTTTGTTTCTTTTATAATTTTAATGAATTTAGGGTGTTCGATTTATAAATAAATAGTTAAAATGAAAAAAAATAGTTACAGTTTTTTCACTCATCTACTGTTTCATAATTTTCTCAAATTTTACCCCTTGTTTATTGTTCTATTTTACTTTTTTTCCTTGGTAATTTTCATTGGAAATTTGTATATTCTTAGACAGACAAAATTGAAACCTATGTGTGGTCCCATAACTATTGAAACTCAAAATTAAATAAGTATAAATAAATATCAAAATTTAATAGGTATTTTAGACCACTCAGCCTCTTAAATATTGAATGGTCCCATTTGTATTAATTTCATTTTCAAAGGACTAATATCAAATCATATACAAAAACATTTTTGAAACATTTCATAATTGTTGAAAATTTATCTTTAATATTACAAATGATATTTAAATACACGCATGTTATTTGTGACCCTACCAAAAAAAAAGCAAAGGAGAGACAAAACATTCATTTTTAAAATAAATAAATTAATGTAAAATTAAATAAATTAAATAATTTTGGCTTTTTTATTTTAAGCGTCCTTACAAATCAGAAACCTGATACCATGTTACCTGTAACAACGACATGTATTTATTATTATTTCTCCACGAGATCTAACGACTCACAATATCTCTCACTGTTACTTAATCTCAGCCGTTGGATTTTTATTACTGTAGTTCTTAGTGTATGGAAACAAAACCTTTTCTTTCCGTAAAGCCCTTACTTTTGTAATTTATTACCAAAATTGCCACTCCTTACATATTTTGTTTTTCTCTTCTTTTTGAATGTTGCGCTTTTGTTAGCTTTCTGGTTCATTTTCCATGGAAGGACCTTGAGCTCTCTGCTTCTCTTCTCTCGTCAAAGTTCGTGCAATCTCTCTCTCTCTCACGAGCCCTCTCTCACTTCTCTCAGTACTCTCACTACACTCTCTGTCTCTCTCGTTTGCTAGTTGATTTGATCGTATATTGTGTTCGTCTTCTCTCTCCAGGTAAAGCTAATTCTTCTGAACTTTCATTCTCAATTTCAATCTGGGTTTGTTTGTTTCTCTCTTGTGTTTGTTTCTTCACTTGGGTTAAGGTTAATTTTTCTGAAAGTTAAGTGTTTTAGTTTAGATTTTGAGCTGGATTTTCTTAGAATTTGTTTGTTCTTTGGGTAATGCAGAAGAATTTAGAGTTAAAAATCGTTGTTTACTCTGTTTATGTTTCATGAAAAAGTGAAATTATTTAGGGAAAAGATAAGATTCTGAGATCGAGAAAGTTGAAACCTTAAAGTTTCTAACTTTATCATTTTTCGGTTTAACAATTTGAACTGTAAATGATTCCTGAAACCCTAATTTTTCCTTATGTAGAATCAGTGATCTAGTTCTTCCGTTTTCACTATTTTTCTTCTGCTAATTTAGCCTTTTTTTGTAGTTTATGTTATTCTAGAAGGTTCAAGAACACTAAAAAATGAGCTTGTATAAAGATTCAACTTTTGGTTAAGTTTGAGAATTTTGTTCATGCATCAATAGAAATTGCAGATTTTTGTGTGTTTTTGTGCAATGAGTATGATTTGGGTTTTTTGTGGTGTTAAACAGATAAACAAGTTGTGCAAAAATTGAGATCTGATGTCTTATCGATTGCGAAGTGTGGATAAAGAGGAACTGGAAACATCACCTGGTTTGAAAGAACGCAACTACTTGGGATTGTCTGATTGTTCCTCTGTTGATAGTTCAACCAATCACAATGTTGAGAAGAACAATCTCAATTTCAAAGCTACTGAACTGAGGCTAGGTCTTCCGGAGTTGCAATCTCCCAAGAGAGAAACTGATTTTGGTTTGCTAAGTCCGAGAACACCTGATGAGAAACTTCTCTTCCCGTTGCTTCCTTCCAAAGAAATTGCTTCTGCTACTACTACAGTGCTTAAGAATGTTGTTTCTGGTAACAAAAGAGGATTTTCAGACACGTGGGATGAGTTTTCGGGTGTGAAAGGATCTGTTAGACCAGGAGGAATCAACTTGATGCTGTCGCCGAAAACTCCAGCCACTACCAATAAGGATGTCACAAAATGTATTCAGGAAGAAAGATCTCATGCCAAGAATGGCTCGAACAATGCACCAGCTGCAAAGTGTGTATACATAGATGCTAATTAGTTTCTATGAGTTTTCTGGTTTGTGTTTATAAACTTGCTGTAATCTATTTACTGTTGGTTTGTAGGGCACAGGTTGTTGGTTGGCCTCCAATCAGATCATACAGGAAGAATACAATGGCTTCTTCTTCAAAGAACACTGATGAAGTTGATGGGAAACCTGGTCTTGGTGCATTGTTTGTGAAAGTTAGCATGGATGGTGCTCCTTATCTGAGAAAGGTCGACTTGAGGACATACACTTCCTATCAACAGCTCTCTTCTGCACTTGAGAAAATGTTCAGCTGCTTCACTCTTGGTGAGTATTAACCTTTATTCAATTGTAAGAAGAAACTGGAAAAAACAGTGACTTTGCATCTTGTTTGTTGTCTCAGGTCAATGTGGACTACATGGTGCTCAAGGGAGGGAAAGAATGAGTGAGATCAAACTGAAAAATCTTCTTCATGGATCTGAATTTGTGCTTACATATGAAGACAAAGATGGTGATTGGATGCTTGTTGGAGATGTCCCATGGGAGTAAGCTTCTCTTGAGCTTAACTTCCATGACTTTTTTGAGTTGATCCGATTCGTTTTATTGATTAATGCTGCTGAAAATTGCATAGCTTGGTTTTGTTTCTGCTCAAAAGTTGAATCCTTGTTAAACCTTATGTGCAGGATATTTACAGAAACATGTCAGAAACTAAAGATCATGAAGGGCTCTGATTCTATTGGCTTAGGTAAAGCTAACATCTTTCCCCTGAATCTGAATCTGTATACAAACTCAATTGACTCAATTCATTGTTGATTTGCTTTGTTGCAGCTCCAGGTGCAATGGAGAAATCAAAGAACAAAGACAGGGTTTAAAATCAAAGAAGCTCAAGACAAAAGCACAATGCACAGTTCCAATGTTTAAATTCTTCTTTAGTGATGTGTTTGAAAAACTCTTTTTAAGTCTTTTTACTAATTTGTGTGTGTAAAACTTAAATTTATCTTATTTGTATGTGTTTTTGTTCATGAACAACACTTTACTCTTTATGTGTGTTCTACTTTGTTAATCTTCTTTTGTTGGCTTTATATTTATATTATATTAAGATAAAGGACCTAACTTTTTTCTTTTTCTCTAATTATACATAAAACTTTTGATTTGTTTATCGTGAGTACAAAAGTCTCTTAATTGATAATTAGGATAAAAGTTTGGTAAATGATGGCTAATACTGTTTGTAAAGAGCCTTTCTAACACACAAAGTGAAATATCTAATGATTGTTTTTATTGACAATCCTGGATTAGCTTTTGATTAATCCCAATAACTTATTGTCTTCTACAAGTTTCTTACAAAATTTTGATTAAATATTAGAGAAAGGAACACATTTGAACTAAATGTCTAAATTTTTGACATACCATGACCTTAGTGCTGGAGAGTTTATCCTAGATCCACAAGACTCGAGAAATAACTAAAACCTCTCAAATTTCAAATAATATCATGCACATTTACAAAGTTTTCGATAATCAAACTCTAATAAAAAGATTATAGAGATAAATATTTAACTTGATCAACCATACTTTCTGGGATTGATTCATACTACATCCAAATGTTGTTTTTTTGGTGTCCAAATGTTCTTTTTTTTGATGTAAACATTCAAAATGTTCTTAAATTGAAATAAATATTTGATTGGATTTTGTTATATTCGTAATTGAGTAAAGATGACAAAAAAAAATAAAAAATAAAAAATAATTGTTCTCATTTCAGTTTAACTTCTTTCGTGAGAATGATAGATATTCCATCTCTATATTCGGTATTATCATCTCCAGAAGGGATTGAGTGCACTTTTTTCAAGGGATAATCTGAAAAATAAATCAGAATATTGCATTAAAAAATTCTTACATCCAAAGCTGTTATATTCATAATTCAATACATTTGCTAATTAGTTTAAAATTGAAAACTCCTAATGCTTAGTATAATACTAGAATTTCTAAGATTAACATAAAAAATTTCACAAAAATTTCATTTATGCAGTATTATAAGTGATTTGTTTTATTGACCGGTATCTAAAAACAGCTTATTAGAAATATTTCAAATAGTAAATTGGAATACTATCTCAAATACTAAATAAGGATATCAAAAACTGCATCATATTGTTTAATTTAATTTAAGTTATGAATCAGAACTTTTCGCAATAAGAATTGTAGTTGTCTTGTGCCTTCTTATATTGGATTCCTAATCTAATGTATGAAGTTATATGACAAAAAAAAACACTTCTATTTGTTATCAATTGATTTAAATTAAAAACTTATGATTCTTAATAGTAGTAATAATAGAAAAATATTGTAAGAACCAAATAGAAAACCCTTTTCTATAGTGCAACTTTTTGAGTTAATTTACTAGTATTATTTAGTTGATTTATTTATTTTTAATATAAATCGATCTAATTAGATCAGCATGACACATTTACACAAACATATGTTATTGCTAAATCTAGCTAAATTTATGTGTCACTTTTCATTGAGTTAAAAAGTTGGTCCAAGTTGTTACTATTCATATTCTAATTCCTCTCTTCTCCACAAAAAAGAATATTAAAATATTTATTTGATATTTCAACATCAATGTCAAATTCATGAGTCTTATCGAATGAGAGAAAGTGGTTTGTACAAATGTAGCATGTTAGTGTGTTTGTGGTTAGTGCACTTCCTCATTGACTTTATGTTCTAATTTGATTTGTGTTTGAAATTCGTAAGAACAATTATATCACAATTATATCAAGCACAGTTTTATGTCTTCTTAATGCTTTTATTCACACAAACCAATTATTTCTTTTTATCAATCGAATTGATTTTAGAAAATATTTGACTTTGGTTCTAGAGTCTAGAAGTGAAGAACAAGTTAGGTCACCTCAAACTACAGATAAATTAGAACTGCAATAATTTTATTAAGAAAAAAATTTCAAATTTACCATATATTTCTAAAACATACTAATTATTACTGTAATTAAAGATATTAAGTTATATAACTATCGAATACATATTTTCGAATATTTTTTACAGTAAAATACATTAGATTTTTAAAATTTTCAACAGTAAAATTTGTTTCTGCATAAAAAATTTAGATTTGATATATTGTTTATTATAATTTATAAAGTTTGAGGATAGTAACGGTAATTTATATTTATATTATTTTGTATTTTTGAAAATTGAGTTGTAGCTAAATTGCAAAAAAAATGTTTATTAAAATAACTTTTTAGAAGTTTTTTAAACAACTAAATCGATAAGGTGCAAGGTATAATTCAAATCTTCAAAAACACAAATTCTATCATGCGAGATTATATTTAGAACCGTATTATGGTTGAAACAGCATACGTAAATATTTAACCATCTCACAAAAACATTTTTTCCTTTATTGTTGCAATATGTACTTCTTTTTATGATATTTTTTTAAATTTTTTTTCATATTCTTATATATTTAAAACGTTATCTGGACTTCAACTAAAATATTCACAGTATATGTCATGTTTTAAAGTTAGTGGAATTAGAAGAATATTGGTCCCAATGTAATGGAATGTAGTGGCTTATATATGTCCTTAGTTCTAAGAGTTGAAAGAAAACTAAGATTCACATTTGAGGTCCCAATCTCTTCAAATTCACTTCTGCTTCTTATATTGTTTTTTATATGCTCTCGGATAGAGACTATACACAATAACATTAATATGATGAAAAATTATTTATCATCTAAGTATCTAATATCTAAAGTAGTTTATACATATCACAACAGCAAATTCAACATAAAACAGTAGTTGAAATTAAAAGAGCAATAAAAGATAGTTATCAAATTATCTATTTTGAGATGAAAGTGGGTTACAGGAATTAGCAAATTTACCATGTGGATTGATGTTAAAATTCAGATATTTTCTCATTCACCATAATCATGGTTTCAATTTTTTTGTCAACATTGTATCGTCACTATATAAACTAATAGATCGTAATAAATCGTTACTACTAGCCATTGAACCAAATAACATTGTAAAGGCATAATGATAGTAGGGTCGGGATATCCATGTCCGCTGATTCATAATCTAAACCCATTTACTAAAATTCATGTTTAATCTATCAATTGTAGAGAAGAGAAATCGAATAATCATAACCACCAAATTAAAAAAAAAATGGCTGGTTTTAACTTTTATATACCAGAATTAGTTCAACTTTATATGAAGATTTTTGGTTATGAATATGAAAAAAAAAATTATAAATAAATGACAAAAATTATTTAATGAGTTCGACATGGATCAATAAATTTTAGTAAAAAATGGTTAAAAGTTTTAAACAATAAAAAGTGATCAAAACGTTTTTGATAAAAATACTATAAATTTTCTGAGAAAAAGTGGTCAAAATATTCAATCTTAACAAAACGAAACAAATCTCGAAAATATATATTAATAAATCGAGTAGACTTTTAAAATATATCTCGCCGTTAACTCAGATTTCTTTTAATATCTTTGTAATAATAAATAGATTTTGGTCAACAATAATATGTAATTATGGTTATTATATTTAGTAAACAACAAATGGACCACAACAAAGAAATCTAATCATTCTAATTAATATATAGTTATGGATCGGTCCACAGACAGATCATATGGTTTGTCTCCCAAAACCTTTCTTATACTTAAGCTAATGTTTTTTAGTCAAATTATTCTTATTATATACACTCCAATAAACCACTATCTTCTAATCCTAAATTCATAGCAGTACTCATTCTTCTAAGTGTACCCATCAAAAGAAAAAGAAAAAAAAAATTAATGAAAAAGTTTTGTACAAAAGAATCCTTCAGCTTGTTAGTTTTTTTTTTTGCAATTTTAATATCAAATTCAAATAGTGTAAATAAAACCATATAAATTTAATATCAAAATTTTAAAATTATAATAAATAATATATCAAATCGAAATCCACAAAATCCAAATCAACTATTAAAATATAAAAATTCTAATATATATATACTCTAAAAAGTTTTAAATGTTGCATAAATAATATATTGCATATTTTTTTTCGTGATTTGATTAGTATTTTTTAGAGATAAAACTTAAATTATAAAAAATGACAAGTTTGATTATTTTTTTGCACAAAACTTTAATTATATTAGTTTTGTTGATTTCCGTGAAATTATATCATGCTTTATATAGATTGTAAGATATGTTTTAGATTTAACACAATTTTGAAGACAAAAGAATATTAAAATATATGATACAAAATAATTAAACTATATTATCAAATAATAACATTTTTTAATTTCTTTGAATGGTCAAAAGACATTAGTTCATCGACTTGTCATTCTAACGTCTTAAATTTGTCATGTCATGAACCAATTTATAATTCAATCTCTTTTTCTTTAGGGATATAAGTTTATGAAAGGATTGAATTACACTTGATAGGTGATTACAAAGTTTCACTTACACGCATTTTCTGTTAAATAATTTTTTTTGTTATATAATTATGAATGTCTAGCTATAGAAAATATTTTTTCTAAGTATTTTATGTAATATTTAGTATAGTTAATTCATTTTCAAGTGTTTAGAGAAAAAAAAAAGTATTCTCGGACATAAAAATCAGTATAAACAAATCAAACAGAAGACGAAATTAGGGATTTAGTCCTCTCAAGTAACTGAACAATTCCAAAACATTAATACATTCAATTTTTGGTTTGATTCGGTTAAAAATAAAAAAATAAAAGTAATTATAAAAATATTTTATGGTATTTGGTTACTTTTGGTTTAGTTGCAAGTAACTATCTATAACGAAATTATTGTTAATGTTCAATCCACTTTTTTGGCGTTTGGTTATTTTTACTTATAAATAATCATATTTATTTGGATGTTTAATAATTTTGGTTACAACTAATTATAAAATCTAAACTAAAATTATAAAATCTAAACTAATTGAAAATCAAATTTATTTTGGATCTAATTCGATTTATATTTCAAATATTTCTTCGCAACCAAATTGATCCGAACCAAATTTCATTCGATTCCTATATAATTATTACATTTTCAAAATAGAAAAAACCGAACTAAAAAAATAGATCCAACGTGAACCTTAAGATCTTGAATGCCCATGACTAGTTTAGAAAGGTAAGAATATATTGAACGAAATTATCTTATATTTTATTATAAATACAATACCAGAAAACAGAATTTTGTAGAGGATAGTGTTGTTGATTGGGAATTAGCTTAAAATTTTATAATGGGACTGACAAAATTATTGTCATTCTACTAACACAATTAGAGCGGTCTGATATTATCTTTAAACATTGTCTCAAAAGTTTTGAAATGACTTGAATTTTTAATATGTTTTTTCTTCACTCGGAGAAGCACATGGAGCAAGATAAAACAAACAAAATCTTATGCAATATTTGCTACGATTAAATAATATATAGAATGTTAGGAGACTTTGACCACAAATTAGATAAATTAGGAGACAATGTTCCCAACATAATCTTTAATTGTTATTATAACACAATATATATATATATATATATATAACTTTGGCTACCAAAACAATAAATAAATAAATAAATATATATATATATACACTGTGTGGATGAAAACTTATAATCAAACAACATGTGACTTCAACCACACTTCTAATTGTGTGTATAGTCAAATAATGGTAAGAAGAATTTGACAACTAGTTTCTCTTTCTCACATTTCATTTCACTACAAGAATTTAGATAAGTTATATCATTTATTTTATTTATTTACAATAATTTTAAATTGACTCTGAAAATAGTAACTCAAATACTTTATGTTAATTTAGACAATTGATGCAACTAGTTTCATCAATTATTAAAAATAATATTAAATACAATTGACATTAACTTTGTATCATTTGTAGAAAATAAAGTAAATGTTTATATCAATTATTATAAGTGAAGTTAAGTTTATATCAAAATTATGAATAATAGTAATAGTTTTTTACATAAAACAAGTGACTTGAATATTTAAATATTGTATCAAATTTCTTTTACTCAATATCACGGTTTTATATTCTATAAATGATATGAAAGATTTTTAATTTAAATTAAATATAGATTTAATAGTACAATCGTTGTCATTATATTATATTAAATATCAAAATAAATTATAAACTTATACATTAACAAAAATTCACCCTAAAGTATTATGCAAAATTAAAATAGAATATTAGTTCTTTAGAAAAAAGAAAACATGATCTTCTCAAACATATCATGATATTTATAAGTCGATCATCTAATAAATTACAATTCCAAATCTATCTCTAAAAAAATCTAAAAACTAGACACTAAAAGTTGTTTAACGGTGTGTATATTGTCTTCTAATTCCTTTTACTTTTCCGGTAAACTGCTTCCAAAATTTATTATTTGAGGATCCAATCTACAAAAATTTGTCGAGTTAAAAATATCATAATTTATAATATGTAACTCCAAATTATAAATTATTTTCGCCTGTAGCTAGATAGAGTATGTTCACCAAGTTTTGTTTTATTCTGAAGTTTCTTCTCTGTTTGGATCTTTTTTCTTCTTCACATAGTTCAGATTATCTCACAAGACTGATGTAAATTTGAGAAGAAAACAATTTACTTAGGATCTCATAGTTTCTCATTTCTTCTTTGATGATTCAAAATTACATGTATGTTTTAAAATACCCTAGAAACAATATATATATATATATATATATATATATATATATAAAGTTCTAAAATTAATTATAAATTATATCTAATCGTAAAATACAATATCCTGACAAGAAAAAAAAATATTAGATAAGTATTGTTGGATAATCTTGAATTATTATCAATTATTGTTGGACAATTTCGAACTAAAAATAATATCCTAACGTGTGTTTAGAAGAAAAAAACTTCTATTTTGGTTAGGATAATTATAATTATTTCACTTTTTGTTAATTAAATATATCAATTATTGTTTAATTTACACAAAAATCATATTTATTACATCAGTTAATTTAACTGACATTAATTTATTTATATGTATCATTTTTTAATTGATATTAAAAATGTTGATTAAATAAATTGATGTAGATTTATATTTTATGTTAATTTTATTTTAAGTGATGTAAATTAATTTTGAGATTGTATCACTCTTATTTAATTGATGTAAAAGATACAATAATAATATTATTTATTCTAAATGATATTTAATAACATATAATGTTACTTGTAAATAAGTGACTCTGTATGATATCGTTTATTTATGTTTATTTATGTGATATATTATTAATGATGCAATATATGATATTCCTTGTTTATATCTCTGCACATGAAAATGTAGTGAAGTTTGCACAGTCATAAGACAGCCTAACACAGTTCTGGGAAAATTTCAAATTTCAGAATACTACCACTTGGTTTTATAGATAAGTAAAAACCCAAGAAAATATATGACAAGAAAATATGACATTTTTTTCTATCGATTTTATTATCGAAATAAAATAAATTTTGATATATTTTGTGATTAAAATAAGCAGTTTCGACGGATTTTATGCTATAACAAAAAAAATTATGGATTTTGTGATGGAAACAGTCTAGAATAATACCATTAAAAATCAATCAGAAAATTTAACAAAAACAATACTATCAAAAAATCCGTTAGAAAAAATTATTATAGAAATCCGTGAGACATTTTAACAAAATTCAAAATCTTGACATCCAAATTTGAATAAATTTTTTGCCAATACTGTATTTATAACAGAATTCATTTTCCTGACAACCTAAATTGGACTGAAAAAATTCATTGGATTTGTAATTTTTAGGCAAATTTCTGATGGATCTGATTATTAAAATTCTGTTTTCGTAGTTAATTTGGTCTGTCTTCGCCGATAAAAACAATTAATGGATCAAAGTGTGTTCAAGAATCATGCCAAAAGCTAGAACACTACTAATCATCACAACACATAAATAATGAACTAAAGGCTTTGGTTTGGGTCATATATGCGTCATTCATCAACATGTGAGCTAGACAGCTTTTGGCATTCATTTGAATAACTAAGGTTTCTCCACATAAATAATATAAATCTCATATATGTTGAACTTCTCATTCTGGTGATTAAATAATCCAGCTAGCAGTTCAAATATCTGGAGTTTGAGTACATCCTACTATAATAAATTTTAGCAATAAATTTAGATCATAAATCGGATTTTATCAATCTAATTTTTGAGAAAAAAACTTATATCTAGACTTAGCATAATCCGAGTTTTTTCACCATTTAAAATGTCTACAAGTGGTCAAAAATATTTTCACCATTTAAAAATCAACTCAACTTAGTTATATTTATTTTCATAGTGTCTAATTAGAAAACTGATATCTTTAAAGATTCCCATATGAGTTTTTCTTGTTGGCAGTTTTGTATATATATATGACTAGCTATACCAAACTTATCTAACTAATTAGTAATTAGAGTGATCTTTGAAGTAAACATATATATTAATAGAAAACAACAATTAGAAATTAACAACCTCATAATCCGATTTTTACACAAAATTTAAAATGGTCGAACAAAAAAGAGAAACCTATGAACAGAAAAAAAGCGAAACAATAAATCTTATAAGTTGAAATGAACATGGTTGTGAGTCAGTATTTCTTGCAATTTTATATCTAATAAATATAAGTTAATCCCGTGAAATAAAAAGTAGTACACTATATAACTTCTTTCAAAAAAAAGAGGTACATATATTAGATTTTTAAAATTTTAAAAGTTGATTTAAGGTTTTCAATTTTAACACTTTTTTTAAAGAGAACTTAGATTTTATATATTATTTGTCTCAATTTTAACATTTTCTTTGTTACCTAATTTTAAAATTTAACATTTTGATATGTATTATTAGGCATAGGCATATTATCTGAGATCTGAGATTCAATCGGTAATTCATCCTGATCCGTCTTGATCTGTCCCAAAATTTTGGGAATTCGGGATGCACAGATCCAGATCTGGATAATAAAATTTTTCGTACGGATATTCGGATCCGATTTGATTTAAAATATTTAGTGTATGATTTTTATAATATATATTATTTCTATTAAATAATTTTAAATATTTTGATGTGTAGATTCTCTGTAAACTTTCAAATCATAAATTATATAATATTTTTAAATATTAATATTAAAATTTAACATACAAAAATATTGTTATTCTAAATTATTAATGATGTTTAATATAAATTATAAACAAATTATTATATTCGATATTTCGGTTCAAAAATTAATTCTTTTATATTTTTTTAAATAATTTTTAATATCATATTCTTATTTCATTATAATTATGGTATTATTTTTGATGAAAAAATTGTTTAATGTAATAATAATTCGGATATGAATATCTGTGAATATTGGATCTCGTATATCTGTAGTATTCAGATTCGAATCCAGGATTATGTATTATAGTGTATATTATTTTTGATTTTGTAGAATTGACTTGGAAATGCTAGATAAATAAAGTTGTAAATAAAAAGCGACTTAAAATTTTATATTTCAAAAAATGAATTCTCAGAAGTTTTGTTTGTTTGTTTGGCGTTCGAAATAGTTAATCTCCTGAAATTCTTGGCTTACATAAATTTATGAAAACAATATGTTTGGTATCTGTGAAACGCAATAACCATGTTAGTATAATAATATTCAAAATATGATTAAAAGCTAAGTATCATAAGACTTATAGAGTTATAGGTCTGGTCCTGAAAGATACAAATTAGCCAAACACGTAGCTCTATAAATATGCATGCATGTACGTAAAAAGCTGTAACAAAACAGACAGACAACCAGCCAAACAAGAAAAAAGATAAGAGAGGAATAAAGTGATAAATAGTTAGAGATGAGACAGATATAATAAATAAAAAATATAAAAAAATAGACTAATCGACATATATATATATAAGCATGTTTGTTTCGTGGTCGCTTGTGACCACGATTAATGACGGCAATTAGCCACCATGAAAAAAAAAATTATTTTTTGTTTATTTGATAGTTGATGTGTTGTTTGTTTCGTATTTGCAGCGACCAATAACTCTTTTTTCTAATAGAAATTTATTATAAAAATATATATTTATAAAATAAAAAAACTTGTATGTTAATTTAAGTTATAAAATATTAATATTTATTTAGCAAAATTATATTCAAAAATTTCATAAAAACTAAATAACAAATATTATCATATTCATATATTATTTAAAATATATATATATTTATACACAATTAAATATTTTTTTCAATATTTGTAAATTTATATTTTTAAATATTTGTAAATTTTATTTTCTTATTATTTTAAATTTAAATTTTATTTATTTTAAATTGTTTTTTAATTAATTAAGTGTTTGGTAGTTAGGATTGTTCGTTTGTTTGGCCGTCAACCAATTGCAACGACCAGTCGCTAAATTTTTTAGTGACTCAAAATTACAGTCGTTGGTCTTTGTAACCGGTGGCTAAACCAATAACCACGAAACAAATAATTTTTAGTCCCGATCGCTAACAATCACCAAATAAACCATATATAATTCAGAGTTTTATACAATTTTTTTTTAAGTTATTTTAGTTTTTGTAAATAAATAATAGAAAAATTATAAAATTGTTATATATTGGAGGGTTTTGAGAAAAAAAAAACTTTCAAAATGACTATAATTTACAATATGCTTTATATAAAATATATGCATAAAATATAAAGTCAATGTAATAGTACTATTTGTTATATTACTGTTAGATTTTTAAAATGCTGATAAATAATATAATAAATTAAAATTTTATAATAAAGCATAGATTTATTTATAATTTTTTGAAAATATAACATATATAACCGTAAAATTTTGTCAAGTTATTCTCTATTTGATGATTATATATCCCAACTAATGCTAAGACATATGGAATTCAACTCTATCTTACTCTATTTACAAGTTAAGTAAGAAATTTTATGAATGTTTTTAGGGTATGGATAAGAGTTTATCGATTCAAACAAACAAATTATGCAATAAAAGTTTTTAAAAATTTGCGTAAAGATATAATATATTACTTTTAAATTTTATAGTATTAACCAGTATACTTTATTAGAAGATTATATTATACTAATTTTAAGTTTTATAGTATTTATTTGTATACTTTATTTGAAGGATTAAAACTGTAATAATTTTGAAATGTATTTTTTTCTTCCAGAAAAAACATTAAATATGATCAATATAAAAAGTAGACAGATCCATTAAAAATAATTCAATAAAAAAGTAACAGAGTACAAAGACTAAAACAGTAGCCGTGGTATTTTGGCGTCTCTGTAATAAATTGGTTTCTGGGGATCTTCGTCGTCTTATCCCATGCCATTCACTATCATGCATTTATTGATGCTCTTTTTATTATTATTTTCACCGATCGTACAATATTCTATATAGCATTAATTAATTGAATCGTAGGTCGATTTTTGTTTTTATTTGATGGTAAACACTTATGTCTTTGACTCTTCGAAGATATTTGAAATTAGTTTTTTCTTTTTTACTCAATATGTTAATTTCATGTGTACCCTTTTATCTTCGAAGAGTTTACTACTTTATACGTACGATATTTAGGTGAAAAGTCCTACTTTTTTACTACAAAAGTCATTTTTAACATTATTTACACTTTATATATATATATATATATATATTCAAAACTGTATTTTCTTTTGTTTTGTGTCAACTTCAAATATTGTTTACAAAGGTCAAAAGCCTTAATTTATAAAGTGTTTACAAAATAGAATTATAAGCCAGACTTCTAGCATTGCGAATAAAACAATATATTTTATAATTTAAGGATCTAGAGAATATGAGTTTTTTTTTGAACAAACTCTTCAATTTTATAATTTTTCAAGATATGAAAGAAACTCCAACCAATTGTCTTGAGAGATCAACATTTTCAAAAATTTTGCAGTCTGTTATCACCTCAGTTTTCCCCATCTATAAGGAGATTAGATATGATATTGTTCACGACAAAGTTTCGACTTCTGAATATAGCACTGAAAGATTTTTTTATTATCATCTGAACTTTTTCCATACATACTTCTTTTACATAATTTAGAAAACAATATCAACCTAATCCATCAAAATATTCGAATCTTTTCAAAAATCGTCTACAAAACAGCAATATACTGTAAACCTTAAACTCAAAATCAACGGTCTAAAAACTTTCTCACAAGTGTAGAACAACATTGATACGGTCATGTTGTTGATTTTCTCCAAACAAAGAGTGGACTTGTAACCAATCTGACAATTCTATCTCTATCAGTCGGATAATTTTCCTAAGATCTTTATCTATATTTGAAAATATTCAAATCTATAAAAAAATTTGTTAATAATTGCATCGACAAAATTCAATCTATAATTAATCTCCTAAACTCTTAAACTCCTAATAATAACACATAAGACAAGCGTGACTCCCCATAATTAAATTCAACTAAAGAAAAGAGACAAAATATCTATTAAATTTTTTTTAATATTTTTTTTATTGTCAATAAATAACAATTAGATTGACAAACCCAATCCATAGTCAAAACTTTTTAACCGGAGCGGGTATATGAGTTTTGTATAAGAGTTTTATTTTTTATAAAATAATAATAATAATAATAAAAAGTTGAAATAAATCAGCATCTCTACACCAATTTTACTGTACCTACCGTTATTATAAATATAGAGCTTCAATTTCAGCAATATGGTTAAAGGCAGCCATAAATATATGAACAGATGTGTAGTTGGTATTATTACAGTAGCAACATGTTTATTTTCTTATTCATCAGGTTGATGCCTTATCGGATCAATATCTTCATACCATCATTTAATGTTTTACATTTATCGATATATTAACAAATTATTTGGCTCACATCAATATGATTCAATAATCGAATATCAATATTAATGCATTTATACTTCATCTCCACATTATTATTTTAACCCAATCATATTTGAACCAGTACTACATTAAATTTTGTGTAAGATTCAATAATTTTTTTTTCAAATACAATATTATAAGTGAATCACCAAAGATAAAAACTAAAATTACAACATTAAATTATTAGCTACCTCTCTAATATTATGACCAGAGATTCAATAATGTTTAGTGACAAAAAAAAACAAAGATTCAATAATGTTTTACAAAAAAGTCAAAACTAATAAATAGTCTTTTTATTTGTAAATAAATTTTTTTTTCCAACAATTAAATCGATAAAATTTAATTTTGAACCTAAACTTCAAATAATATTACATGCAACTACACTATTTTTTTGAATTTAATTTTAATAAAAATAACTGTAAAAGTAATATTTAACCATTTGATAAAAACGATTTCCCATCTAATTTCTTTACTGAGTTTATCATTTATGGATTAACTTCCCTTTTTTTTTTGCAGAGTTTGAATCTTCACTTTGCTAGATCCATCATTAAAATTAACTAGGATTTATGCATAGGATCCATCAATTATAAAAAATTTATTTGTAAGTCTGTAACTATGTATACAATTTAAACAATAATTTTAAATCCAAATGTGCTAACCAACTACCAGACTATATTGATTGATAGGATATAATGTTCTTAAGTTTGTATATTCTGAAAAAGGGTAGCAATATTTAGAAGTTCTATATTATATTTGTTCTTCTAAATACTTTAAATAATCTTATAATTTGATGCTAAACAAGCTTCAAATTTACTCCCAAAGTTAAGAATCCACTACTTACATTAGCAAATTTTAGCTTAAAATTTTTTACTTTAAAAAAATTTGGAATAAGATTAGAAAGTTCAAAATTATTTTGAATATTGACATAATTGGTAGGGTCAAATATAATATAGAGTCCATGAGTTTATATAATTTTTTTTATATTACTTTGTAATATCAAGAAATTATATACTAGTACATCATTAGTTTTTAAATTAGGCACTAATATCGTTTTATTAAATAAAATAAAAAATAAAATAATAATCATTAGATAATCCCAATAACTGATTTTTTTCCTCACTATTATTGAAAAGAAAAAAAAAAGAGTCCTTTTTAAATTCAACCTCTCCCACCATCTCTTCGTCCTCTCCCTAATCTCAGTCTCTTAGAGAAAAACAACACACGAGTCTCGAGGTTGAAGAAGAAGTAGAAGAAGATTAGAGAAAGAGAGAAGCAAAAATGGTTAATGGTTGGAGAAGAGCTTTTTGTACTTCTATACCTAAAGAGAAAACAAACCAAAACGATGACGACGGAGTTATTGTTGATTCGCCGGAGAATCATCGTTCCTGTCACAAATCTACTTCTCGATTCGGTTACTTCTCGACTCCTTCAACTCCTCGTTCTGATTCCGGTACTTACAGTCTCCGCTGCCGGACTTCTACAGCCACCGCCGTCGCTACAGCTACGACACCTTCTTCTCCGTCTCTTCCTGGAACTCCGAAGCTTACGTGTAGAACCGCCACTGCTCAAACAACTCCGAGAAATAGAAGCTTCATTTCTCTTTTGACACCTTCTTCTTCTCCTATCTCTTCGGCGAGCTTCTCTCTTCTCAAATCCAAACTCCGACTCAACAAAGTAAGTTGTGTTTATCGGTTTAAATTTTGTTGTTTGCTTAAGTGCTTGATTTTGAAATTTTTGTTTCGATTTTGGATTTGAGCAGAGTAGCAGCAACAGTTGTGGAATCTGTTTGCAGAGTGTGAAATCCGGTCAAGGTACGGCGATTTTCACGGCGGAATGTTCACATAAGTTTCATTTTCCTTGCGTAACTTCACGCGCCGCCGCAAATCCGAACCGGTTTGTTTCTTGTCCGGTTTGTGGATCTTCGCTTTTACCAGAGATTCGAAAATATGCTAAACCGGATACTCAAAACATACCGGAAATTAAAAACAAGTCGCTCAGAGTTTACAACGACGACGAGATTTTGATTTCGTCTCCGATATCTCCCGCTGGTTTTCACACCATACTTGAATCTGACGAAAACGAAGACGAGGAACAAATTAACGGCGAAGAGTTCAGTGGATTTGCCGTCAACACGCCGTCACCTTTAACGGTGAAACTGTTAATGGATCGAAACGTCGACGTTAAGCTCTCGCCGGAATCAGCTATCGTCTCCGAGGGAAAAGGTTACGTGACTTACTCAGTGATCATGAAGGTAAAATCACCGCCGTTTCCAATAGCACGTGGAGTGGTGCGTAGAGCTCCGGTGGATATAGTAACCGTTTTAGACGTTAGCGGGAGAAATTCCGGTGGGAAACTGGAGATGATAAAGCGGATGATGAAGCTTGTGATTTCGAATCTAAGAGAGACAGATCGTTTATCCATCGTCGCGTTTTCGTCGAGCTCGAAACGGTTATCACCGTTACGGAGGATGACGGCGAACGGAAGGAGATCAGCTAGACGAATCGTAGATATCATCACTGTTCCCGGATCCGTTTCCGATGCCGGAATTGCTTTCTCCGGCGAAGCAATGACTGTGAACGACGCGTTGAAGAAAGCCGTTAAGGTGTTAGACGATCGCCGGCAGAAAAACCCTTTCACTACTATCTTCGTTTTAACGGATCGACAGGCCCATCAGACCCAATTAGCCCATTCGAAAATCTCTGTACACACTATACGGCTTGGAGCGTGGGACCACGCGTTTCCCGAGGACGCGTTTGCCAAGAGTATTAACGGTTATTTGAGTTTGTCGGTACAAGATCTCGGGTTACAACTCGGGTTAGTTTCCGGGTCGGGTCAAGGAGAGATAACCTCAGTCTACTCACTTTCGGGTCGACCCGCTTGGCTTGGAACCGGTTCAATCCGGTTAGGTGATATGTACGCTGAAGAAGAAAAGGCATTACTGGTGGAAATCAAATCACCGGTTAACAATTCATTAACCAGAAGTAGGTCCCACAAAATCCTGACCGTTCGATCTAATTACGTGGACCCTACAACACAAGAAACAAGAAACTCCGAAGATCGCGCGTTATTAATACCTACTCCTTTAACCGTACGATCATCATCTAATCCAAACATCTCACGGCTAAGAAACCTCCACGTCAGCGCTAGAGCCGTGGCTGAGTCTCGGAGGTTAATAGAGCGTAACCATTACAACGGAGCTCAGAGATTGCTTACGTCAGCACGAGCTTTGCTTGTACATAACGGTTTGAGCTCGAGTGATCCGTGTTTACGTGGCTTGGATGCTGAACTTGCTGATCTTAACGGTATGAGAGGAAGACACGTGGCGGAAGTAGAGAGTTCGGATTTGCTTACTCCGACGTCGGCTTGGAAAACGGCGGAGAGATTGGCTAAAGTAGCGAAAGTGAAGAAACATATGAATAGAGTTAGTGACTTGCATGGGTTCGAAAATGCTAGATTTTAGTTTTTATTTTAAAGATAAATAAATATATGTTTATATCCTTAATTAGGTAAGAATTTATGTAATGAGATGATAATACAAACAAATAGAATGGTGTATAAATGAAGTTATCTTTTATAAGATTGGATAAATGTTTTATATTGGAATACTTGGATTTGGAGTATAATTTTGTCCTATGACTTCGTTTAGAATTTGGAGTATAATTTTTATATTAATCAGCAATAAATTTGTTTGGATGATGACATGTTCGTTTGGCGAACTTGACCAGCAACTGCGATCGAAAATTTGATTTTTTGTTTGTTTGATATTCGTTGTATTGTTCATTTCGCAATCACAACAACCATCAATCATCTTTTTTTTCTTTTTTTTTTAAATTTTATTTTTAATGAATTTTCTTATCCATGCCATAGCTGAATTCACTTAGATTACTTGTGTATATATAATATTAAGCTACTATGCTACTCAATTGTCACCTTAAAGTTGATTATAAAGTTCTTTTAGGGACGTTGGATTAGGTAGTAGGTTTTACCAAATCAATTAAATTATATATATATTTTTTCTTTTAAATAACAAAATATATCTATAATATATTCTAGTATATATATTACCGAATATTTATTTCTTTTTAGTGATGGTATTTTTCAATTTAACGATTTTCTAAAAATATTTTAAAAAATTTAATTTTCAAGATTTACAATCATCATTCACAAATTATAATAATAGACAATTGATCGGTCAATTTGTTTAATGTTCATTTCTAGAATGAGATTTCAAATAGTCATATAATTTCGCATACTATATTTTATAATACGAAATATAAATTAGATATTATCAATCAAACAAAATATGAATTAGATGTTATCAATCTAACGAAAATGCTTTAAACATACATTAATCATCACTATCTACATTATTATACATTTTAGTGGTAGTATGGTGGTAAAGGTTTGGACTAAGACATAAACCCATCAATACTATTTCTTTAGAAAATTATTTGAACTTTGGTCTAGATACTTCAGATTAGTTGAAAAAAAAACATAATCATAATGTGATATATTAGTTCTTTTACTTAAATATATGTCTTATAAACAATTCTCTTGTGTACTTACTTTATATTATGGATATTATTACATTCATAAAATATTAAACTATAGTCAAAAACTGGAATGTAACCTTTTCGCGGCTACACACTAATTAGATTCGTTGTCTCGGAATCTAATGATTCAAACTTGATGGTCAACAAAATATTTTCTTTATAACAAAACCAACAATAAATAATCCTACAATGATTGTCAGAAAGAAAAAAAAAATCCTACAAAGCCTTATTAATATGAATACGATGTCAATAATTGTGTTTTAAGGCTGAAATTGTCTTTTTTGTTTGTTTGTCTCGTATGCTTTACACTAAATTACAAATCATATTATTGTGAATAAGATAGTGGTGAAGTTTCATAAAACACATCCTTAAAGATGATGGGTTTGTCATGATAAATGTTGTCATAGATTGTTTTCTAATAGTTAATTAGCTGAGTAACTCTCTCCAACATCTTACTATATTAGGAGAAAACACGTTTTTGTGAGGAAAGAATCCACCACAAATCCTTCGCAAATGACAATTCATTTGCGGTGGCCTTGTGAGCCATTTCAAACCCTCGCAAATTGTTAGTCACAAATCGATTTTTCTTGCAAAAGTCTCGTAACTTTTTCGAGAAAAAAATATTCCGTAAATCTCTCGCAAATACTCCTTTGCAACTTGAAAAATAGCTTGCGAAGGATTTGCGAGTAATGCCTTGAGAGAAAGTTACAATGCAGAATTTGCGAAAGATTTGCAGAGATTTTGATGATCTGTTTGCGAGGGGTTTGCGGGAGACTTTTGCAAAGCAATTGTGGAAGAAACCTTGCGAAGGGTTGGTGGGGATTCCTTACAAAGATTTTGTGGGAGACATTTGTGAGGCAATAGCTAAGGATATTGTACAAGGGTTTTGTGAAAGATCGTAAATATTCAATGAAGTAATTGAAATCGTATCAGTAATTGAAATCATTACTTTCTTTCATGGTTAATTTTCGAAAATGACAAAAATATTCTATGAAGTAAATGACTTTTCCCTATCAGCATTGCAATGCCCTATACGTAACTCAAGAGACACAACATGTTTGCAAATTGACTATAAATCTTTTAAGTCTTTGGGTTTCAACGTAAAAAGACTTGTTTATAGTCAAGTTGTGTTGGATTTATCTTTGTGCGAATAGAAGCCAATTTTATGTATATAAAGAGATTGGCTACAATTTTACTTACTATCCACACTTTCAAGTTTTCTTTACATTTAAGAAAGATGAAAGACTCATGGGACTCAACGAGTATCATTCATATTACTTTTTCTTTCTTCTTCTTCTTATTCATTTTTGGAGCTGTGTTTGCCACTCCTACTAGACACTTGTGTCGTCCCGAACAAAGCAATGCACTTCTCGATTTCAAAAATGAGTTTGAGATTGGGAAGTGTTCTCTTGATGGTCATCCAAAGACGGAGTCATGGGAAAATAACAGTGATTGTTGTAATTGGGAAGGTATTACATGCAATGCCGAGTTAGCGGAAGTGATCGAGCTAAACCTTAGGAGTAGTTGCCTCCATGGTTGGTTGCATTCCAATAGCAGTTTGTTTGGGCTTCAAAACCTTCATTTTCTAACCACTCTAGACCTATCAGGTAATAAACTTACTGGTCCAATCCCATCTTTGATTGAAAACCTTTCTCATCTCACTATTCTCGACCTTTCTTCTAATCAATTTTTGGGTCAGATTCCATCTTCAATTGGAAACCTTTCTCATCTCACCATTCTCGACCTTTCTTCTAATCAGTTTTCGGGTCAGATTCCATCTTCAATTGGAAACCTTTCTCATCTCACCACACTCTCACTTTATTTTAATACCCTTTCGGGACCAATCCCATCTTCGATTGGAAAACTTTCACATCTCACCAGTCTTTACCTTCGTTTTAATCAGTTTTCGGGTCCAATCCCTTCTTCTATTGGAAACCTTTCTAATCTCACCATTCTCTACCTTTCTTATAATCAGTTTTCGGGTCCATTCCCTTCCTCGTTTCAAAACCTTTCTCATCTCACCATACTCTCCCTTTATTCTAATCAGTTTTCAGGTCCAATCCCTTCTTCGATTGGAAAAATTTCTCATCTCACGACTCTCTACCTTGATTCTAATAACTTTTCGGGTCCAATCCCTTCTTCGATTGGAAACCTTTCTCATCTCACCTTTCTCTACCTTGAATCTAATCAGTTATCAGGTCAAATTCCTTTTTCTATTGGAAACCTTTATAATCTCACTACCCTCCACCTTTCTTATAATCGGTTTTCGGGTCCAATCCCTTCTTCGATTGGAAAGCTTTCTCGTCTAACCAGTCTCTACTTTGATTCTAATCAGATTTCGGGTCCAATCCTTTCTTCAATGGAAAACCTTACTCAACTCACCATTCTTGACCTTTCTTATAATCAGTTATCAGGTCAGATTCCATCTTCCATTGGAAAATTTTCTCATCTCAACATTCTCCGCATTTCCAACAACAAAATCAAAGGTCAAGTTCCTTGCTCGTTATGGACGCTACCAAACTTGGAGTACTTAGAACTCTCCAACAACAATTTCATCGGTTTCGAAACATCATCAAAACATGGACAGTCTTCTGTTCAGTCACCATCAATAATGAAGCATTTGCTTGGCTCCAACAACAACTTCACGGGAACGATTCCTTCTTCTATATGTATGTTGCGTTGTCTAAGCACTCTTGATTTATCTGAAAACAACTTGAATGGTTTGATCCCTAGTTGTTTGGGAAATCTCAAGAGTACTCTTTCAGTTCTAAACCTTCGTCATAATCGTCTAAGTGGAGGTCTCCCAGAAGATATATTTTTAACTTTAAGGTCGCTTGACGTCGGTCATAACCAACTTGAAGGGAAACTTCCGAGATCTATGATTGGTTTCACTTCTCTTCAAGTTCTAAATGTGGAAAGCAACCAAATCAATGACACATTCCCAACCTGGTTAAGTTCTCTTAAAGAGTTGAACGTTCTTGTTTTACGCTCCAATGTATTTCATGGACCCATACATGAAGCCTGGTTCCATAAGCTACGAATCATTGATATATCAGATAATAACTTCAACGGAAATTTGCAATCAGATTACTTTGCGAGCTGGAGTGCTATGTTATCACTTGGAGAAAATGAAGACGAGTCTACAGAAAACTACATTGGAGATAAATCAGGCTATTACCAGGATTCAATGGTTTTGACGAACAAAGGTGTAAAGATTGAGCTAACACGTATCCTGAAAATCTTCACAGCAATCGACATTTCGGGAAACAAATTCGAAGGAGAGATTCCAAGATCGATTGGTATATTGAAAGAGCTTCATGTGCTCAACTTGTCAAACAATGCTTTCACTGGCCACATTCCTTCATCTATGGGGAACCTCACAGCTCTCGAGTCGCTGGACGTTTCTCAAAACAAGCTTTCAGGAGATATTCCACAAGAGTTAGGAAGCCTCTCATACCTTGCATACATGAACTTCTCTCATAATCAGCTAGAAGGTCTTGTACCAGGAGGCACTCAGTTTCGAACTCAGCCTTGCTCTTCCTTTGAGGATAACGTGGGACTTTTTGGCCCTTCTCTTGACCAAGCTTGCGGCGATATTCACACGCCAATATCTGAAAAACCAGTGGATTCAGAGGAAGAAGAAGAAGAGGTGATTAGTTGGTTCGCAGCTGCATTAGCATTCGGACCTGGCCTTGTCTTTGGATTATCAGTTGGATACATCTTGTTATCCAGAACAGAGTGGTTCATAAACCCTTAAATATTTGGTCGACCATCGAATGTTTCCCTGAAAACACAAGACGAGTTCAAGACAACAACAAACATATGATCCAGATTAACGATATCTACACTCTGCTCTGTATTTGTAATCAATGTATTCCCTTTTTATAAGAACTTGTTTGTAGACAAAACATGAATCATCAAAATCAGCTCTGCTACAAAATCGCATTACCACAGAAGCAAAACGTAACTCAATAGATCCCTAACATTGTTATACCTACTGTAATAAAAGAGTTCTAAAATCTTCTAAATCTGTTGTGAAGCATTTACAAATCTGTTTGATCAATAAGGATCAGTTCTAAAAAAACAACTGCCTACATTGCAAAGCATCTACATTTGCTGCACAAAAAGGACACTTGAAGGATTTCGATCCGTTTTCCGACATTTCGTTGATAACCTGCTGGGAAAAAACATGACCACAAGGGAACCTCATTGGTGGATTATCTTCACTCGTCTCTTCTTTATAGACAGGACAAATAAAGACTGAGTGGAATGTCAAATCGTCAGAGAGTTTCACAACAATAGGAAGTTCCTTCATTGTTTGCCACTCTTTTCTTATCTGAACCATCGTGTTCAGGTACTTCAAAAGCTGCGGTAAAGCTTGTGAACCTGCTGCAACTGTTGTAGATAGTGGGCACTCTAATGGTTCACCAAGAAGATTGCAGTATTGTCGAGTTAGTTCCTTAGCGGTTTTGGTCCAGAATGTAGGTGAGTGAAGCTCTGCGTATGGGGATTTATCCTGTTCTGTGATCCATAAAAGAGAGCACATGAGTTTCTGGATCTCCGGGAAACAGCTATCCAAGTAGTTAGCAATGTGATCTTTCGCGTAGGTGATAGCTTCATTGATGTTCTGGTCTTGTGCTGCTATTGCCAGGAACTGAAGACTATGAAGTCTCATCTCGAGATCTGACTTTACTTCCTTTAGCTTGTCTGACTTTGAAGCTGCCCAGTTAAAAGCTGGTCCAAGATCTCGTTCTTCCATAGCGTTTAGTATCAGATACATATCACTGAAAGATAGTCTAACAGAAGATTCAGGCTCACCAATCTCGGAAATGAAACTGTCCCCAATGTCGAACATGCCTTGCCTGTACAGAAATTGAGCTATTATCTGGTTAAGAATATGGGAATCAAACTCGACGTTTCTGTAAGCCATTGATATGTCTTGAGTCAGAGTTTGCTCCAGAGCTTCCAGGTATTTGGTCTGAGCAGCGTTTAATTCTTTCTCAGTAGATTCAAATTGATTGCTCGGATATATATCCTTAACCAAATTCTTCAGATCACCAACAACAGATTTATGATCAATCGGATCATTTGCGTCTGTAGCTGCCTCCTGTATCATGCTCAAAGTCTTTTCGATTTCTAGACACAATCTATCCACAATATCCTGCATTATGCTATGCGAGAGTTTCTGCTTTTTGGCAACATGAACAAATTCATCTTTGACGGTATTTAGCTCCATTATTCTAGCTGAAAGGAAGAGAGAAACACAACAAGAAGGTCTCAGAAAATCCCCACAACCAAATAACAACATTCACAAACCAGAACACAAAGAATCATATCTACAAAAACAGAATCAAAAGAAAAAGCTCGAAACATTGAATCACAACATGCTAAGAGAATTTGATTTCAAGTGCTTATCATGGATCAACATATAGACTATAACACCAAATATTTTCGTAAAACAAGCATCAACGAGAAGGTCCATAACCAAATAACATCATTCACATACAAGATCACAAAGAATCATATCTACAATAACAGAATCAAAAGAAAAAGCTCGAAACATTGAATAAAAACTCTTCCATAGCAATTTCTTGCATCAAAACAAGTTACTATTCATCATTATCATCATTCAAATTCCAGTATCACAGAAAATAAAGTAAATGCTAAAAGGCTTTGATTTCAAGTGGATCAACATATTAACTATAACACCAAAAATTTACATTTCTTTATTGCTAACTCCGTGAAAAAAATTATTGCGAAATCGAAAGATTAGATAAAAGAATTCAGAATTCAAACGAACCAGAGATTATGACGATTTCGCGAGAAAGAAACTGGTGATGAAGCGCGCAAAATCCAATTCAAAGAAATCGTCGAGACTCAGTTCTTCAGTGAAAAAGATAAAACTGAGAAGCTAATTTAAGATTAATGGACGAAAACAAAGAAAATGTGATCGCTTTCGAGTCTTCAAAGGAAGAAGACGAGAAAGAAGAACTGTGATTTTGGTGATTTCTTCTTTCAAACAATATTTATATTTATCTCTGATTTCTCTGATTGGAAGATGACTCTCAGCCGTTGGATAAATCGGATTATTTGGACTAACATAATACTTGGGCCCATAAGATATTTACTTAATGGGCCTAAATTAAAAGGCTCATTTTTCAGGGCCCAAAGTTAAAAGGCTCAGTTTTCCAATTTCAAATACTTTGTATCAAATGATTCAAATCTATTTCAAATAATTGTTTAAATTCTTTTCTTTTCATTTTTTAATTAGTAATTTAATATAATTAATAATTAATAAATACTTTAAATAAAAGAACGGTCATGGACGCTTACAGGCTTCGGAGGAGAGGTCTCAATTTCACTCATTCTTTTACCAAAAATATATTAAGAAAAAAGGAAAATCCTTCTTTTTTTTTACCTTAGAAAAAAATTAATTAATAATAATAAATTTCCATTTAAGAGATATATGGAAGCGAGTATGTTTGGATTGTATGGGAGGCGCAACATGGCGCATAATAGCAATAACCCTAATTGTTTCTGGGTCCTTCGGTTTCCTTTGTCTTCCTCTTTTATTCTCCAAAAATCTAAAAGCCCATCGAGACTACCATCTCTTCTCTTCTTCTTTTCTCCTTTCTTTACCTCTTCTCTGTTTTCTCTCTTCTCGCAGATCTATATGCCCTCTTCTCGTTCCAAATCGTTCGCTTTTTTCTTTCAATCGGAATCGTCAGATCTCATCGAATTACATCGAATTCTCGTCTTTTCATCGATTTCAGGTCAACTCGAGGTAATTTTGTTTTCAGATCTATCGATTTCGTATCTTTTTTCATTGGGTTGTTGGTGAGATGTTAGATCTGGCGATTTTTTCCGAATTTTTTGTTGAATTAAGACGGTTTTCTGGAAACGAGATTGATTTTGGTGGGTTTTTGTGTTTTCGATCAAAAGTTCGATATTGATATTGGTCGATTTTGGTATTCTTTTGTTGAATTAAGACGAATTTCTGGAAACCAGATTGATTTCGGTGGATTTTTGTGTGTTTGATCAAAAGTTTTATATCGATTTTGGTGGATTTTTGTATTTTTTGGTTGAATTAAGATGATTTTCTGGAAACAAGATTGATTTCGGTGGATTCTTGTGTGTTCGATCAAAAGTTCGATATTTATGGTGGATTTTCTGTATTTTTAGTTGGATTAAGACGATTTTTTGGAAACAAGATCGATTTGTAGTGTTTCCCTAAAATTTCGATATTGATTCTATACTTTCTGGGCTGAATTGATAAGATTTTCTTTAAACGAGATCGAATTTAGTGTTTAGTTCAATTCACTTTTTTGTTTTCAATTATCGTTTTCGAATCTTATTTTTTTCGGTAGGTTTGTTGGTGAGATTTGAAATCTCGTGATTGCTTTATTGCTTTATTTTCTCTGTTTTCTTATCAAAAAAATTTTCTTTTAATCTGAAGAAAAACGAAACTTGGTGATATCTATCGTCTGATTGAGTCTTTGTTTGCAGAGATTTGCTAATTGGTAGGCTATCTTCAAGCAAAGATGCTGGCTTATGAAGATGTAAGCAAGCCCCTGACTTTTTTTCTTTCTTAATTCACTATAAGCTCGATAAATCTGACACCGTTTCATGATTCGATATTATCTCAATTTGCAGGAATATGATGAGGGAGCTGGGTATGATGATTATTATAGTGGTGGTGATGATGAGTATGAAGATGAGGATGATGAAGACGAAAGACCACCTCCAAAGGAAGAATTGGAATATCTTGAATTGCGTCAAAAGTTGAAGGATAAAATGAGAAAAAACATGGCCAAAGGAAGTGCTAGTTCTCAATCTTCACAAGATCGAAGAAAAAAGCTTCCTTATAACGAGTATGTGGTGTTGTCTCTATCCATTTTCTAATTATTACATTATGTCCTGAGATATGTTTTGATGTTCACCAAATTCTGTTTTTTGTGTTCTTTCTGCAGCTTTGGTTCCTTCTTTGGTCCTTCACGGCCTGTTATTTCGTCAAGAGTTATACAAGAAAGCAAATCATTGCTAGAAAACGAGATAAGGACAGCTAGAACCGCAAATGCAAACCAAGTTGTATGTGCCTTGTAAACTCTGTTTCTCTTAATGTTTAATTGTTTTAATTGTTTTTGCTGATGAACTTGTTCGTGTTGTGCAGAAGAAACGACCTGTTTCGACAAGTGTTTCGGGAATTAAGAATGTGCCGAATGAGAACCGGCGGCCTAAAGTTGTGAATGAGGTGAGAAGGAAAGTCGAGGCTCTTAAGGATACGAGAGATTATTCATTTTTGTTTTCTGATGATGCGGAGCTTCCTGCTCCGAAGAAGGAAACATTGTCTCGAAGTGGCTCCTTTCCTAATTCTGGTATGTTGTGTCTTCTGAAAAACTTTGCTTTTCTGTTTGTGATCTTTAAAGCATACCATTTTCATGGAGATAACTTATACAGGTTTTTTGATGATGTTCAAGAGGCTCGATCTGCTCAATTGTCAGCGAGGCCCAAACAATTATCAGGGATCAATGGTAGAAATCCTCAGGGTCCCCCTCGTGAGGAGAAGAGACCTGTTTCAACAAATGGACATTCAAGACCGTCTTCCTCTGGCAGTCAAATGAATCATTCAAGACCTTCCTTGGGAAGCCAAATGCAAAATTCAAGACCGGCTTCCTCAGGCAGCCAAATGAATCAATCAAGACCTGTATCAGCGAGACCTGCTTCCTCAGCAAGCCAGATGCAAAATTCACGACCTTCTTCCTCTGGTAGCCAAATACAGCAAAGGGCTGTGTCCGCAGGCAGCCAAAGACCAAGTTCCATGACTAACCGTCAAGCACCCATGAGGCCACCAGGTTCTGCAATGAATAGCCAGTCAGCTAACCGGAACAGCCAATTGAATTCCAGACCAGATTCCCAAAGATCAGCTCCTGGGAAACTGGCAGTGGATCATAGGAAACAAATCAGCAGCAGCAATGGATCTGGTCCTGGCCGGTCAACTTCCATGGCAAGACCTTTACCTTCTAAGACTCCATTGGAAAGAAAGCCCTCCATCTCATCAGCAGGAAAGACTTCTCTTCAGAGTGCTCAGAGACCATCCTCATCAAGACCAATGTCATCTGATCCTAGAGGACGGGTAGTAGAACAGAGCAAGGTTTCTCGTGACCTTTCATTATCCCGAATGACCCCAAAACAATCAGCCCCGACCTCAAAACACCAGGTATTGTTCACATCACTCTCTTATGTCCCTTTATCCAGGTATTGTTCACATCACTCTCTAATTTGTCTACTACTATGTACAGATGATGAGTAGACCGGTACCCAAGAGACCTCCACCACGTTATGTAGAAGATGATCGTAGGCCGCTGAAGAAGAAGAAGCCTGCAGTTAGGTCAGAGGATGATGAAGCTTTCGACATCATTCGAAAAATGTTCAAGTACTACTCTATACTTCCTTCTACTCTGAAATCCTTTACATGTTCTTGCAAGATAACTTTCCAAGTACTCAAGGGTTTTGTGTTTTAATCTCAGTACGAAGCGGTATGCTGCCTATGACGATGATGATGATGACCTTAACATGGAAGCAAACTTTGAAGATATCCAAAAGGAAGAGAGACGAAGGTACATACATTACTTACTACTTTGATCACAAGTCTCATTAGTGTTAGTTTCTTATATGCGTTCCTTAATAGATTCATGTTGAAATTGTTGAATGCAGTGCGAGAATTGCTAGAGAAGAAGATGAAAGAGAAGCTCTGCTTATAGAGCAGGAAGAAAAGAGAGAAAGAGAAAGAAGAAATCGAAAGATGAGCCGATAAAGTCTCTTCTTTTAGGACTTGACATCTTTTTTAGTGTTCTTCTAATTTAAAATCTTTGTCCATTCAAAGCAAAAGAGATTTTTCAACTTTTGTTTCTCTGTTTTCAATTCAAGGAGCGTTGGTTCTTAATTGTACAATTAGTAATAATACAATTGGAGGAATTTTTGTTAGTGAAAGTTTGATTCTTTTTTTCTTTGGAGGTAAAAAAATCACAAAGCAAAAGAAACAAAGTGAGAAAAAGAATATTTTTCTTCACATGGAGTTTACTTTATCTGATAAAGTTTTACTTTTTAGGTTCAATAATATGAATTTAGTGATTCTTTGTCTCTTTTTTCTTTACTTTGAATGACATCTTTGTTGAGATATCAAATCAATGGTGACAAAAGAAGATTGTGTTTCTCCTGCAATGGAGTTGTCTAGATGTAATTCTCCATCTTCTACTACTCCTCTTGCAGAGTTAGAGACAATTCGAAGCTTAGAAATCGTCGAATCTTCATTTCTTTCTCCTGTTCGGTATGTTGTTCTTAACTTCCTCTTTAGTTTTTCTCTCTGTTTTCCATGGAAGTCTAGATTTTGAGCATTCCTTTAATAGCAGAAACAACAATCTGATGTTTGGGTTTTTCTGATCACTTGGACTTTGATTATTTGCTGCATCATTCATTAATCTTTTTCAATCCAATTTTCAGGTTACTGGTGATCTTTTGCATCATTAACTTGTTAAACTACATGGATCGTGGTGTTATAGCAAGCAATGGTGTCAATGGAAGTATCCGGAGTTGTAATGATAAAGGCAAATGCACTGTTGCAACTGGAATTCAGTAAGATATATTTGATGCAGGATTGAATCAGGATTAGTCCTTTGGCATAAGGATACTTGGTTTTGGTTCATGTCGATTCAGAGAGTTGATTGAAAAACTGGTTTAAAACCAAAATCTATTTGATACAGTTTGATTGAGTATTTTCTTATCCAAACTATTTGTAAATACTTGAAAAAATGGGAGAATAAAGCTTTACAAAGGAAACTAAACGGGTACTTGTTCGGTTCTCGAATAACATTTGATCCAAACCGATAATCGATTTTACAGAAATAGTACCCAATTGGGTATTCTAGATTATCGTTTTGGGTTTGATTTTGGGATATTTTTCCCAATGATTATTTAACATGTCGAATTTTAAAGAACATTGTTCATATTTAATAACATAATAGCGATATTTGGTCAAATGGTTAAATGTATATTTTTACAGTCTTCGTATTCGTATGATATTGTTTTTGTATGTTTGGTTTTTATTTGGAATTCTGATGTAAAAATTGCTTCTTTTAGGGGACAATTTAACCTAAGTAATTTCGAGGATGGTGTATTGTCATCTTCATTTATGGTTGGGCTTCTTATTGCATCACCAATCTTTGCTTCATTAGCTAAGAGGTGAGAAACACTTCCATTTTTTTCGTCTTTCGTTCTAAACAAAATAGGTTTTTTCAATAATTGGATTGACAAAATAAACTTGTAGAATGGATTTTGTTTTTGTTATTAGTGCAGCTTCAATCCTTTTCGACTTATTGGAGTAGGTTTAACTGTTTGGACCATTGCAGTTATTGGTTGTGGCAGTTCATTTGCCTTTTGGTTTATTGTCTTATGTCGGATGTAAGTTAATTTTGGTCCCAATCTTGTGATTGATTTTGCTTGATCCAAATTAAGGAAATGGAGTTTACTTATTTATTATTGTTACTCCTAGGTTCGTTGGTGTAGGTGAAGCTTCTTTCATTAGTCTTGCAGCTCCATTTATAGATGATAATGCTCCTCACAAACAGGTTTCTTTCTACATATATAGAACATTAGAATCGTCAGAATATCTCACTTCGGTTAGATTTGTGAATTTTGGACAATATATAAATATGTGACCAGATTTTTATTCTTCTCAGAAAGCTGTGTGGCTTGGAATGTTTTACATGTGTATACCAAGTGGTGTTGCTCTTGGTTATGTCTATGGTGGATATGTAAGTACAAATAGAGTAAAACTTCAACAAGTTTTTATGTTGTTTGGTTCATAGACACTTTATTAGTTTATAGGAGTTTTTTTTTTCTTTTGCTTTAACTTGTTTTTTTTTGTCAATACTGGCCCACAAGTGACCGGTCTATTAGCCAAGTTCCTATATAATATAGGCGGTGAGACTCGATCCCTGGATGTACAAGTGCGCCTGTCTTTAGTGGACTTGCCACATACCACTTAAACTCTATGTCCAAACTATACATATTAATCCCTAAAATCATAATAATATGCAATATAACTCTTATATAAATTTTCAAATATTTTTTACGTCATATATATTAGATTTTCAAAAATTTAAGAGAAGATTTGAGGGTTAACAAGACGAGTTAGAGTTTTTTTTTTTTTTCACAAAAGCATTTAGAAAATGTTTTATGTCAGAAAAAAAACATCTTATTAGATTAAGCATCTTCTTAATCGCATTCTATGTTGTGTTTTAGGTTGGAAAACATTTTAGTTGGCGCTATGCATTTTGGGGAGAAGCTGTTTTAATGGCTCCATTTGCTGTTCTTGGTTTCTTAATGAGACCTTTGGAGCTAAAAGGTTCAAACAGGTTTTTGTCTTCTGCTTATTATAACTCTTAAAGATATTGACTGATCTAAATTGAAAATATAAAAACAGGGTTTACTTCTACTGATTCGATCAACACAATTAGATCAACCGAACTACTAATGGCTTCATCAGTAGGTACTTTTTCTTTTCACTTATATATATCAAATGATACGGAAAATTATTATATTTTCTCATGGAAATGTCACACAGATTTCTAGAAGTTAGACTATGTTAAAATTTGCTAGAAATATTGGAAATATTTGAAAATCTATCAAAAATCTGTCAAAAATCCATCAGAAATCCATTGAAATTTTAAACAATAAAACACCAAAATTTCCACTATAACTGTGTTTCCGATGGAAATATCCGTCACAATGTTTTCTATAAGTAAAACGTCCAAAAATTAGAGTTGTGCAGTGAGACTTTGCAATTTGCAGGCACAGAAACATCCAAAGACAACAATCATCTCCAAGTTGATAATGAGATTGAGCATGATCAGTTTGAGATCTCCATTGAAACTTGCAAGTAAGTTGATTCCATTATCTCTTTTCTTCATTTTCTTCCATTGTTTACATCTAGTTACCAAAATTTACTTCAATGTGTCAGGTTAAGCTACGCTAACAAAGTTTGGAAATCATTTACGGAATTCGCAAAAGATATGAAAATACTATGCAAAGAAAAAGTCTTTGTTGTTAATGTCTTAGGTATAATTTTTCATCTTGCTTAATTTCACTATTCTTTTGATTTATTTTCTTTGTTGATTGATACAGTAATCCCCTTTAACAGGTTATGTATTATACAACTTTGTTCTTGGAGCATACTCATATTGGGGACCAAAGGCTGGCTATAATATTTATAAAATGGTAAAACAGTTGATTTAAATCAATCTTTCATCTTGAGGGTGTCAAACTTTGTTATGATAAAGAATTACAGTAAAATCTTTATAAATTAATATACACTTCGACTAATATATTTATTTTGTCCTAAATTAATTTTTTTGTTAAATTAATATATAGATAAATTAATAAATTTTCAGTCTTAGTTTATAGAGGTTTGATTGTATAAATTTGCAGAAAAATGCAGATATGATCTTTGGGGCAGTAACGATCATTTGTGGGATCATTGGAACATTATCAGGAGGCTTTATACTTGATCGCGTTACTGCTACAATTCCAAATGCTTTTAAGGTACATTTTTCTTAAGGTACATAAAAAGTTTTTTCTTCATTGTTTTCAGAATACTCTTGTAGTTTTTATCAAACCCATTTTGTTTTGTGGATTCAGCTTTTATCTGGAGCAACATTTCTCGGGGCGATTTTTTGCTTCACTGCATTTACCTTGAAGGGTTTATATGGTTTCATTGCTCTCTTTGCCTTAGGAGAGCTTCTTGTGTTTGCTACACAGGTAAAGGTTCAAACTTTGAGGTAGTCTTGGTATATGAATACTCGGTTTGGTTCTGGTCAAGCATTTTAGATTTCGAGTATTAGAGTCGAAGTACTATTTGGGTTTCTTAAACTTTTTGTTCAGGATCGGTCCGATAGTCTTGGATTCTGATTTATTTGGATAGCTGATTGGAAAACTGGTTTAAAACCAAATTTGGACATTATTCGGTTCAAGTAGTTTTTATCCGAATCCATCCAAACTAACTCTAAATACGAATAATCCGGTTAAAAGTTGAAACCAATATCCTAGGTTTAGTATGTGTATCATTGGGTACTCATTTAGTTTTCGGGCGATGTACTTGATCCAATCGAAACTGCGCTTTTCTATTTGGTCCAATGTACTTGATCCAATCTTTGGATCCAAGTATGTTTCAAGCCTAATTTGAGGAGCATGGTGCTGAGTTCCTTGATGATGTAAATTGCTTTATCTTTTTCAGGCTCCTGTGAATTATGTATGTTTGCATTGTGTGAAACCAAGTTTAAGACCATTATCAATGGCTATCTCAACGGTCGCAATTCACATCTTTGGTGATGTTCCTTCTTCACCTCTTGTTGGTATTGTTCAGGTAAAAAATAAAAACCTTCTTTACATCTTCAAGTTTGGAAAAAACCAAAACTGCTCTATTGTTGTGTATTACACAGGATCATATCAAAAGTTGGAGAAAAACAACATTGATACTTACATCAATTATGTTCTTAGCTGCTGCAGTATGGTTTATAGGTAAAATAAAATCTCAATTCCTTAACTCGAATAATCGAAAATGAAAATTTTCTGGTGGATATCAAAAACCGGATTTTTTTCCAACCAAATATTTTTTTTTTCTTAAACCGGTTTGCAAACGTTTTAAACCTCAATTTTTTTTGTTAATTTCTAACCTTGATCTTAAACTTCTGTTGAATTAACTAAATTCACCTTGTTTTTAATTAAATAATTTAACAGACTGTATTAACTTTGTTAATCTCTATTAATTAATTTTTGATTTCAAACTCAAAATATATACAATCTTTTTTATTTTATTTTTTGGTCAATATTGGATCGATAAGACTCGCTCCATAATGTAGCCCAACCCTTTAAATTCCTATTTAATCTACCAACTTGTTGAGGAAAAAAGTCAAACCCTAAATGCAATAGTCATTAGCTGGATCATCCTAACTATTAGACTAAGAAAAACTCGGCAAATATATACAATCTTTAAATTAACAAGGATTAATAAAATTAATTCAGTAGGTTAAATAACTTATCTATAGAGTGAACTTGGCCAAATCAACAAATATCTTTTTATTAAAATTGAAGGTTAAAAAGATTAGAATTTTAAAGTTTCTGTACCAATATTTGTAAATTTTCCAATCAGTTTTGAAAGTTGAAATTGTTTTTGAATTTCATTTTTACAGGGATATTTATAAATAGTGTAGACCGGTTTAATGATGAAGAATCTGGAAGTGAGAATCCGAGGAGGCAAGATCAATATGATTGTAACTCCATAAATACTTTAGCTAAATAGGAATCTGTTTGGGTTAAAAATTTGTTCTATTTTCCAAAACACAAATGATATAACACTTTATTTCACAGTTCAACAACAAAGTTATACATTGACTCCGACTTGTAACATTGCATCATCGCATAGTGGCAGAAAAGAAAATATAAAGTTGCAAAAGATTATTTTTATGAAACTGGATAAATTTTTACAGATAACAGACCATAAATTTTTTGTCAAACATGGATAAGTAATTTGAATTAAAATGATATAATCTTTTACTCGAATTGAACTAATGATTTTAAAAAGTACCATCAAATCTACTATTATTGGAAAATTTTGAAGGGTGCAATTTAAAATGATTCTAAAAGTATTTTAAAGAATTTAAGAGGATTCATTTAGTTAAAAATACAAAAATCCAAATATGATAGTTTTAGATGAAATCTTAGGATTTTCTCCCTAACCATAAGAACTCCCTTAAATTCATCTAAAATCATATTAAATTTCATAAAATCTAAATCATTCACAATCATTTAAAATTTAAAGTTTAAGACACCCCTTAGATCGACAAAAACCAATTCATAACTAAAACTCTACCATTCCCCCCATAACCCCAGAGAATTTTATGCAGAATAACACTATTTAAAGAAATTCATTTAACCACTTACTAAAAACACCTATCAAAAATTTAGATAAGTTGAATGTTCCTCTTATTCTAACATTTATCTCCCATAATAATATCTTAGGTACCAAAAGAAAGACATGGCCTTTGATTCCGTTAACATAACAATATCTTAATATAAAGAGGGAAAAGAGTTTTTGTGGCTAATTCATCAATATAGCCTACCAGTACAATCAGAAGAACCACAATAGCAATATTTCTTCTTAATGTTACCATTAGAGTCGCGTACCTGATCGATCGTGTAGTTGTAATGGTAACAGAGTTCTTGCAGTGGAGGTATATTGTCCAGTGCAAAGAACATCACGTGAGGGATTCTCTTGTCTTCATGATCATACAATACGTTTTGTGCGTAAAGATTTGGCGAGCAACTATGGTTGATAAACCTTCCAATATTCCCTTTCTCTGCGGCATCAATGGTGAATCCGCTTGCATCATCTTCTTCGTTGTCTAGGTCTGTATGTGTCTCGGGCATTAGCTTCGACATCTCTTCTGCTAAATGATCATCATATTTATTTCCAATATCAAAGAGATACTCATCGTTCCCTGTTCTTCTTTCCGCTTCATTGTCTTCTAAAAGCTCACCTACGTATTCACATATGAAGCTGCCCGAAGGGATTGACTGAAGCGATCTCACCCCCCAACCTCTAGAATTAGTTTTGAAAATCTCGAGCTGGAACTTGATACCGCGCTGTGCAACTCTTAGGTAGCATGAAGGAGGGCATTTGCAGAGCGGTCCACATTCATAGATTAAAGGCTTCACACCAACAATGGCTCCATCGTAGTTGTACGGTATCTCTCCCCCATTTCTTGCCACGCAAGCACAGTTTCTCGCTTCTATGCAGCGACTGGTGCAATCACATGGCTTCGAAGGAAGTGGTCTGCACCAATCTGGGTATATCATTTCAAGCGTGTAAATGAACGAAGGTGGTTTCTCGTCATCTATCTCGTTCACAGCGCTGATGGGTAGTCGCTCTTTCCCTTCTGAAATGTCAAGTTTGCATAGACCTTCACGGTATTTCAACTTTGTTGATTGCTTCACCACTTTCCATGAAAGCTCAGGTTGTCCGGGCATGCGCTTAAGTCTATACTTGAACACTTTCTTGCCGTGAGATCCGGTTTCTTGCCAATACGCTTCCACAAGATATAATCCATCGTAAACATATTTTCCACTTTTCCCATCATCACCTACTGATTCTAAAGCTGCCTTTCTATTGCCTCTTATGACACGCACAGGGTTCTTCTTGTTTATGCTGTTTGCTAACGCGAGGTTTCCCTTTACAAGCTTTTGATCTTCCGGCTCTTTGTCATTCTCTCCACTTTTCTTGGTTTTTATCACATTTCCGCCTTGACCAGTGTAAGTCAAAATATCAGAGTTATCCAGCTCATCGTCGTACCCGCCAGAGGCTACAATACTCGTCGCAAATATGTCCTCACCATCTTTCATATAATCGATACCACCTTGAATTGGTTTATGTATACCAAGAATGTTCAGCTCCATCCTAAATTGGAACTCATCACCAACCTCAATCCCAGGCACAGACCCGATAATATGCTTACCATAGTTGAGATATTTCCCTTTGCTTTTGAGAACTTTTGCAGCCTCGATATCTACTCTAAGCCTTTTTCCCCCTTTTATCTTAGGCTTTGCTTCTTGCTCCTGCGTAAGTTTTCTACAAGCTCCATAGAAAAGACGAAGAGTTTCCTTAACTTTGTTCCGAATACCCTCACCACTGCTTGAACCACTGGGACATGAAGGAGGAATCGCAACATTTAATGTTCTAGGTTGTCGAGCAATTTCTTGGTGAGGAAAATCCTCCATGTCTGGACTTTCTCTCTCACTGTTCTTCATCCTAGATCCTTCACCATACTCTCGATTGTTGTTTTTCGTAAGCTTCACGGCTGAATGATATGCAACCCCTTTCTTCGCCTTTTTTCTACCCGCAGCCAGACTTGGTTTTGGAACTGTAACATTTGATTTATCAATTTTCAGTGGTTCAGATTGATCCAAATCATCTCTTTCCTTACTTTTGTCATCTTGGTTAGCAACCATATCCCTCATCATGTTGTCTGTTCCTCTGCTGCCAGCACCAAAACCCGGATTTTCAAGAACCACGTTCTTTCTCGTCGATGCAGCAACCTTCACAGTCCGTTCACCACCTAAAATGTACTTGCTTCCCGTTTCTGAGTCTCTTACAACATCAGCCTTTCTTCCAAGAAAGGGTTTCGCATTTTCCCGACCAACAGAACCCACCACATCATCTACATTCGGCAAGCAAACGCTCAAAGGTTGGACTTCCACCGGCACAACCAAACTCGCATCAGTTGTGTTCTCCAAAAAGTTCATATCTTCAGGACTTACCTCAACAACAGGACTTACCTCAACATCCATGTCAATACAAGGCTGTTCATCATCTCCTTGCTTAAAATTTTCCTCATCATGAGCATTAGAATCAACCTTATCAACTACAGGAACATTTTCTTCATCTTTAGCTTTAGACTCAACCTTATCAAGTACAACAAAAGTTTCTTCATCTTTAGCTTTAGACTCAACCTTATCAAGTACAACAAAATTTTCTTCATCTTTAGCTTTAGACTCAACCTTATCAAGTACAACAACATTTTCTTCATCTTTAGCTTTAGACTCAACCTTATCAAGTACAACAACATTTTCTTCATCTTTAGTTTTAGACTCAACCTCATCAACTACAGCAACATTCCCATTCTCACAAGACTTATTAACTACCGTTGTTCTCGAAAGCCGCTTCGCAT